>CM050163.1:288440664-288745664 GCA_027410445.1 Discoglossus pictus
GTGTTCAGAATTAAGCAATCACATTCCAAATCGTGTTAAAGAGGAGTCAGCTGCCATCATTTAAAGTGCCTCTGATTAACCCCAAATTAAGTTCAGCTGCTCTAGTTAGTCTTTCCTGAAATGTTCTTAGTCTCATCCCACAGCAAAAGCCACGGTCCACAGAGAGCTTTCAAAGCATCAGAGGGATCTCATTGTTAAAAGGTATCAGTCAGGAGAAGGGTATAAAGGAATTTCCAAGGCATTAGAGATACCATGGAACACAGTGAAGACTGTCATCATCAAGTGGAGAAAATATGGCACAACAGTGACATTACCAAGAACTGGAGCTCCCTCCAAAATTGATGAAAAGACGAGAAGAAAACTGGTCTGGGAGGCTACCAAGAAGCCTACATCAACATTAAAGGGCTGCAGGAATATCTGGCAAGTACTGGCTGTGTGGTACATGCGACAACAATCTCACCCCCCGTATTCTTCATATGTCTGGGCTATGGGCAAGACGAAAGCCTTTTCTTAAGAAAAACATCCAAGCCAGGCTACATTTTGCAAAAACACATCTGAAGTCTCCCAAAAGCATGTGGGAAAAGGTGTTATGGTCTGATGAAACCAAGGTTGAACTTTTTGGCCATAATTCCAAAAGATATGTTTGGCGCAAAAACAACACTGCACATCACTAAAAGAACACCATACCCATGGTGGTGGCAGCATCCATTGGGGCTGTTTTTCTTCAGTTGGAACTGGGGCCTTAGTTAAGATAGAGGGAATTATGAACAGTTCCAAATACCAGTCAATATTGGCACAAAACCTTCAGGCTTCTGCTAGAAAGCTGAACATGAATAGGAACTGCATCCTTCAGCATGACAACGACCCAAAGCATACATTCAAATCAACAAAGGAATGGCTTTACCAGAAGAAGATTACAATTTTGTAATGGCCCAGCCAGAGCCCAGACCTGAATCCAATTGAAAATCTGTGGGGTGATCTGAAGAGGGCTGTGCACAGGAGATGCCCTTGCAATCTGACAGATTTGGAGTGTTTTTGCAAAGAAGAGTGGGCAAATCTTGCCAAGCCAAAATGTGCCATGCTGATAGACTCATACCCAAAAAGACTGAGTGCTGTAATAAAATCAAAAGGTGCTTCAACAAAGTATTAGTTTAAGGGTGTGCATACTTATGCAACCATATTTTATTTTTATATTTTTTCTTCCCTCTACCTAAAAGATTTCAGTTTGTTTTTCAATTGAGTTGTACAGTTTATAGGTCACATTAAAGGTGGAAAAAGTTCTGAAATTATTTATCACTTTTTATATCCACTGTATGTACACTCATCACATATCTTGTATGTCTAACATTATGGGCCATTTGTATACATGACCGCAATCTGTACTCCAAATACTAATATGTTTGTGCAACATCATCTTTATGAAATTCTCTTTGATCCTGGCAGGTTAAAGGCTTGTTGAGAATCTGCACTTCCTATGTGCAGAGAGTCTGATAGTACATAACAGGAGCAGCGCTATCTTTAGACTGCCCCATCAGGTGTTGCCTGTAATCCTATACCACCCCTGCAGAATGGATCTCTTCTAACATCTCTCTCTTCATTTTGGGAACCCGTCCTACCAGAGGTAGGACGGGAAAAACAGAGGGAGGCATTTTAGTTCTGAGTGTTTCCTATCTTATCAAAAGGAGGATTGGTTGTTCTGTGCTGCCTAGAGAACAGTAAAAGAAAAGAAAAAAAAAATCAAAAGAGAAAGTGAGGCACATGAACATCACATAAAAGCACTAGTTGCAACATGCCATGGTTAGAATAAGTTTGATGTGGCAAACTAAATAACAAAAAAAAAAAAAATTCTTATTAAGAAACCATAGGAGACCCCAACCTCCATTAAAATATCTGACCAATGGTTATAAGTAAGCATCCCTCCTTTTCTGACCTCATTAACCTGTAAGTGTGGAAACGCATACAAAAACAGGGTTACCAATGTCACAGATCCTTTACAAATGCTCAGCTACAAAAAGGAGCTCATCGTGAGACCTGTAAAGTACACGGGGGGAGGGGAGAGAGGCTTGCAATGAGCAACAAAGCAGTTCAACAACCTAGAAAACCTAGCAGGCAACTTGGAGGATCCAGAGAAATGTCTGACATTGTTGGCAAACTACAATGAAATGTTCCACCCCTTTTACCCATTCTCAATGCACTTAGTTAATTGATGTTGCTAGAAAGGGTATTCGGTTATACTGCTTAATAAATCATATATAAAATACAGTATGCAGTTAAAAATTATTCTACTTTTTATAAAATATTAAATGCTAGCTTACTTTCGATAATTTACAGTACAACTGCCATGATCATCATTATCCAGAAAATAAATAGGCAATATCCCCTAACATGTCGCCTTTTACAGAATATGACAACATATAAAAGCACACCAAGACAGCCCCTTTCTTTCCTACCAATAATAAAAAACTCTTATTTAATTCTTGAACATATTTTATTTATTGGAATTGTGTTTAACAATAAATTCCACTCTGCTGTGGAGCACTTACTCAAAGTGAAATAAATTGGGGTGAGCATCCAACTTTTAAGCACACCAGCATCAATTTCTCCCAAATATATTATTAAAACAAATGCATAAGTTTTACTTTTCAAGGTTTCACTTACCTTCATTGCCAGATATGTAAATAGCAAGGTCTGGGATTCAATCATCTCTACCATCTCCTCTGGAACCATGTTTAGCTATTAAACATAATATTCTTTAGTTAGTTTTTGGAATGCTCTGTAGCTGGAGGTGATATCAGCCCAATTGAGAGCATAAAATCAGGGGTGTAGGCACTAGAGACATAATTTAACGTTTTTATGGGGCACTGCAGCAATGGTGACCCCTCAGATCATCTGCCACTACTTCCTGTCCTGGGAGTAGAGTTGAGTTATCCCTTCCCAGATGTTTTGGGGCTCTTACACCCATGCAAACAATCACATATATAGTTGTGAGTGTACGAGTTGTTGCTAACGCTGCAGGCTCGCGTAGCGAGCCCGCGGCCCTCGCGAAGCGAGGGCACTGGGCGAGGGTCTCAGTTGCTGGCATGGAGCGTCGTAGGCGCTCCATGCCAGCACCTGAGGACCTCGCAAAGCGAGGGCCGCAGTTGCTGGCATGGAGCGCCTAACTGCGACCCTCGCAAAGTTCACGTCGCAACCCAAAGGAGCACGACGCACATTACGGCCTCGCAACACTCTGACGCAACTCGCGAACATTACAAAATTTAAAAACACAATACATACACACAGCACATACATAAAAACCTTACCTACACCAAGAGGGAGCACCCAGGACCTCAAAAATGCAACTTACACCTTCATTTTACTCGAAATAAGAGTTTAGACAGTAAACAATTTCCTAAGCGACACAAAAAATGGCTGACGAACCAAACGAAAACGAGGCTACACACGCAAACACCATACGAGACACGTTAGCACACATTACGACCTCGCAACACTCGGACGCAACTCGCGAACATTACAAAATTTTAAACACAATAAATACACACAGCACATACATAAAAAGCTTACCTACAGCAAGAGGAAGCATCCACGACCTCAAAAAAACAACTTACACCTTCATTTAAATCAAAATAAAAGAGTTTAGACACTAAAAAAAACTGTAAGCGACAGAAAAAATGGCCGCCGAACAAAACGAAAACGAGGCTACAGCACTCTAAACTCGCAAAACACCACAAGAAACTCGCAAAATGCCACAAACGACCTACGGATATTCATACCACACATTGCCCGCCATTTACCCCAATGCGGAAGTACACAACTACGCTAACGGTTTGGTCTCGCGCACGCACACTATTACATTGCACACATTCATCATGCTTACACAGCAGCTCCACACCACTAATGCTCCAGCAACATCAAAACAGATTGCCAGCTCTTCAACACAATGCTTCAAAATAGGTAAAGTATATTCATTTATTAATGTATTATATATTTCATTATTATACACCAAACAGCATTAGCTACCTTACAATTTCATTGCCGTCATTTTTTGACGGGCAATTCGCTAGGACTAAATAAATGTGAAGCAATATACTATTTATAGTATGAAATGCTCTCCATTTCTTTTCATTTAAATAATTATAATTGTGGTAGCTTGTGGTAATGTCTGACTTTTTGTTTGTGTGGTGTTCATGCAGATGAAAAAGTGTTTGGACATTGATTCATTACCAAACTGGATGAGTTAAAGTGCAGTTTGTCTACATATATGTTAACAAATTGTCTTACTCCTCAGACATTGCATTCAGACCTAATATTTCTCCATTAGCACTGGAACATATCACTAGAAAAATAAAATACAAAATACAAAGTGTGTAAAAAATGACTGTCCATCAAGCTTTTTTCTTAATTTTTTGCATTTGCACTGTATACCAGTGTAACGAAGTGCCCTTCGCCACTTTGTCTTGGAGAGGACTGTTTGCCAGCCTCCTGCCCTGCGACTATGGCCCTGGGACAGATTGCCCTTTAAACACAGTATTCGGCCATACCAGAGTGTATGTCACTCATTCTGGCCCTTTACATACAGGGGGGGTCATTCGTTATTTGCCCTGTGTGAACCATGATACCACAGATAGCTATGCCATGGAGCCCATTCATATAATGAAAGACTATGGGAAAGACTTTAGCTACATGACAATTGAACTGCGTGAAGAGGATCTGAGCGCTATTCGGTAGTTTTGTGCGCTCAGATCCCAGCTATCTGGGGATATGTGAAATGTGAGTAAAGGTGAATTGCAGTAATGCTGATGGGTTGTCAAACTAGAGAATTGACCAACAAATACTTTTGTCCGGACATCCCCAGGCCTATCCGTTGGGATCAGACCGTGTATGCCGGCTTATGGTCACGGGGGAGGTGTGTAACGGAACCCATCACTGTTTTACCCTGTCATTATTATTATTATGGTTAAAATATGATCCTACTATTATACTATATGTATGTTGGTTTATGCTCTGCAGAATATTGGCCCAGACTAGTGCAGACCTTGGCATGGGAGATACTCCTGTTACAGATAAGGAAGTCTATTGTATAAAGTGTTTTCATTCTCAGATAACAAAGAAGGATGATCTAATTAATGTCTGATTGTATCCAAGTTGCCAGGTAGCCTCAGGGAGGTGTGACTCACCTATTGTCCCTCTATGTGTATTGTGTGGCCAACTATGGGGGATATGTGAAATGTCTGTGTGTTATGTGTAAAAGATACTTTTACTAACTTTTGAACCCCTGGTCTGATTCATGCCATTTTTTAATATGTTGTTCCCCTGGGTGAGAGCTATTGAACGGTGCTGGACTTAAAAGGTGTACCCCTTGTTTTTGGGGTACATCCAGAATGTGGTTACAATTGTGTCTGTTTTAATTGTGTTACCTGTTATCTGAGGGGAGGAGACGTGGGGGATGAACCATGTAGATAATTGGCTGTTGTGATAATTATGTGGGTGTAGCCCTTCAGAGGGCACCATTGCATAAAAGGAGATCCCCTTTCATTAAAGAGAGTACTACTTGACCCTTCAAAACGTAGCCTCGTTGGAGGGGATTGCTATATCATACTGGGGATTGCTATGCGCTGCATACTCCCTGGGAGCTTTAAGCTACGGCGATTGTGGAGTCTGTGGTAGTGTGGTGTCCGGTGCGGTGCTTGTAGGCCTCGGAGCAAACTAGGACGCGTCCATCAACGGAGGTACCCGGTCGGGGTGCCAGGAGATCCGTTACAACCAGTTTAGATAAAAAATATGCACATACATGTCATTTAAAGTTCTCCAGATGCAACTTTGAGAAAAATATCACTATGACATACCTGTACCTTGTACAACTTAAAAGTAAAATAACTTACCGGAGCAGCTTCTTTCTTCTGTTTTCTCTGCTCTGCACTCAACGGAAATTTTGGAGTTAGTCTTTGCATGGTTTTGTCTGCAAAAAAAAAAAAATAAGAACCTGTCAGGGATGTTAATCTGCAACTAAAAAGCATGTGCATGATAATCTCACATAATTTGCAACTTTACAGACAGATGTAAGTCTCCATTAGCAATTACATCTGTTGAGCGGACACCCTTTTGAAATCTTCTGTAAAATCTTCCTTCTCACAAAGGTGAAATTAAAATAAAGTAAATATTGCGAGTGACGTTAACATGTCACGCTCAGATAATCTGAAAGTGAATGATGAACATTCGCTCTATCCAGTTACAGTTCAACCTCGGGGTATATACCAATTGAAAGAAAAGAGATTGGCTCTGTGAAACCCAAGTTCCATTTCCGTCCACCTTAATGTGCAGTACCTCTATAGCTCCTACTAGATTTTCCTAAGTGGCAGGCATGCCTTTTATCAACAGAAATAAAATCCCTCCACTGCATTTTTTTGAAACTACATTCATCCAAATAAAAATTCTTGAGATTCTCTATATTTTTATACTATGATGAACAATTTTCTTTTTGTATTGCCATCATTTTTATTGTTTTATAAAAAAAATAACAAAGTCAATACATATAAAAACATTCATACACTTAGTATACAGAATTGTATAGTGTTTCAATATTAATGTACACCAACTTTAAGAAGAAAAAGAAAAAATACAAATACATTCCATACAGCACAAGAGGTCTAAACAAGGAAGAGCTGATTTTAATACCCTATCCCACCAATGACAGTGCTGGGTTTTATCTTCTTGGAATTATTTATTTTAAATAGAATCCCAAATGTTTCATTTCATATTAAAGTTTTTAATACCTTGTTTTTGTAGATCTCTTTACAAGGCACAATTATTATTCACTGTCATTTTTAATTCCTCTATACTGGGAGCTGAGATCTGGTTCCATCTAGAGTCAATTATCCATTTGGCGGCCATAATGATTTGTAAGAATCCGGCTTAAATGTCCAAGGAGAGATTATCCGGGAAAAAATTAAATATTAATTCTGGGGAAATTGAAGAGATCCAAGCATTGCTCCCAGAAACTAAACATTATTGGGCAAGTATACCATATGTGGAGATGTGATCCAACTTGCCCATAATTTCGCAAACAGAATTTTTTTATTTTCATTGTGATACATCAGAGAGCTTTGTCAAAACGAAATACCATTTAAGATTTGAGTGTGAATTTCTCTATAGGAAGAGGTTTAATAAATCTTTCTGTAATATTTAAACCATTCTTCTTTGTTCCACTTTTTATCTATCTCCCAGCTAACCATTTTGCTTGATTTGTTGTTATCCAATTCATTATTTAGAATTTTATAGCATCTTGATATCCAGTGACTATGATCTTTTTGGAAGAGCAGTTTTTTTCAAAAGCTGTTATTGCTCTTAAATCTTTTATAAAATATTTTGAGGCTTCCCATATTTTTTTAACCTTCAAATAATCTAATCAGGTTTGTTTTGGAATTTTGTAAATTGTAATTAATTGTTCAAAAGAGCAAAACGCTCCTCCAATAAATAAATCCTAACAGGATTGCTTCAATTCATTGGGTGTCATGTGTTTGATCTATCCATTTAGTGATATGAGTTCACATTGTCGCCTGGCAGTAAGTGTTCAGTATCTGGTAGGAGAATCCTCCTTTGTTAAATCTCCTTGCCATTATTTGCTTTCCAATTCTGGCCCTCTTACCGTTCTAGAAAAATCTATAAATCAGTCTCTGAAATGTATCCACTGTGTTTTTAGTCAGAGTCAAAGGAATGCATCTAACTAAATAATTAAAGTGTGGGAGAAGAGCCATTTTGTTGCTGCAATTCTACCTGTCTGTGATAGATTTAAATGTTTTCCAAGCTGTGATCTCAGTTAATTTATCCCCTATATTTTTTTTTTATAATTAATGGAAATCATCTGTTGCAAATTGCCTGTAAATATAATTCCAAATTGTTTACAATTTTTATCCTGCCAATTATCCTTGAATTTAGCTGCTAAATCTACTTGTTCTTTAATAGAGTAATTTACAACCAGCACGTTTGTTTTAGAAATATTTAACTTGTAATTTGAAATCCTGCTATATTCATCTATTATCCGATGTAAGTGACTAAGGGAACAATGAGGATCTTGTGTAGTGACTACAACACCCGCATATAATGTCACCTTGTGAACAGATTTGCCAATTTCAATCCCTTTCACATCAGGAGAGCACCTAATCATTTCAGCTAATGGTTCAATCAATAATGCATAAACTAAGGGGGAGAGAGGACAGCCTTGACGGGTGCCATTAGATATGGGAAATTTAGAGGACTTAAAACACTTACCGATAACTGAAGCTGAGGGTAAAGTATACAATGCTTTAAATGCTTTTGTTCTGAAGTCTCCCAGCCCAAATTTGGCCAATGTGAGGTCCATATAATCCCAATTTGCCCGGTCAAAAGCTTTCTCCGCGTCAAGCAAGAGAAAGATAGCCGTATTGTTCCTGATCTTAACATGGGAGATTAAATCTATTAATCTGAGTATTATCGGACCCCTGTCTCCCAATTATAAATCCTGTTTGATCACTACATATTAGTGAATGTATTACTTTATTCAATCGATTAGCGAGGATTTTTGCATAGATTTTAACATCACTATTTAAGAGGGATATGGGTCTGTAATTCTTTGGATTTGTAGAGTCATGATCTTGTTTTAGAATTGTAATGTTAACCTCTAGCATCCTCGGTGGAGCTCTACCCTCCTCTTATTTCATAAAATAGATCTTTGAGGGAATACATCTTGGCACCATTCGTAATAATAATTGGAATAGCTGTCAGGACCTGGCGCGGTATCGAGTTTTAGGCTAGTTATTACAGCTCCAACCTCTGTCGTTGAGATTTACTTAAAATCTTCTAGCTCAGAGTCTGTAACTTTTGGCAGATTTATCTGATCTAAAAAAAAAAAAATCACTAATTTTCAGCTTTAGAAACTCTCCCCCATCTTTCAAGTTGTAAAGTTTCTGATAATAAGAGAACATCTTGTCTATTTCTTCTGGCTTAGAGTAATTCGTGCCATTTTGATTAATTACCTCTACTCCATTTTGATGTACTCTATTTAATTTGCCAACATCCCGCTTTGTTTACTACCATAATGATAGCCTCTGTTGGAAGGCCCATATAGATCCATCTACTTTATGTTGAGTATTTTTTTTTAATCTGTAGTTCTAACTTATTAATTTGTATAATTTTTGAGAAGTTCATGTTATCGTTATTGTATTGTTCGAAGGTACTTACATTTATATATAACTGTCTCGAGGGCATTCCGCTACTTTTCTTTACCTGACTGTCTTTTAATGAGTAACCCTCTGATGTACGCATTGTGGGCATTCTATACTATAGCGTTAAAAGAAATTGAGTTATTAAATTGAAAGAACTCCTTAATTTCCTCTTTCAGGCTAATTTGGTCTTTCTCTTCCTCAATTAAAGAGTGGTTCCACCTTTTAGTGTTCAACTGCTTTTGGTTTAATTTTAACATCAATTTTATCATTGCATGGTCCATTAGGATTATGAGGACTATTTCAACTTTTAAAGTATTATTTAGAGTATTTACATCACAGAGGAAATTATCTATTCTGGTGTATACCTTGTGCCCGTGTCAGAAAAAGGAAAAATCCCTTTTGTTGGGGTAAAAAACGCTATGTCAAAGCTAATTTTTCAAACTTATGATTGTCCTTAAAGCTTGGTGATATAACACAGAACTACCCATAGTTTTATGGTCTAATTCACCATTCAATATCATATGCAAGTCACCACATGAGGATTCTCCCATGTACAAATGTCATTAATGCTTTAATCTTTTGATTCAGGAAACGCACTTGGCCCTTATTTGGTGCATATAAATTCATAACGGAGTATATTTGACTATTAATTGAGCGAATCCAGATGAGGTATCTTCCTTCCGGATCTGCTTCTATCAACTGTTCACTGATTTTTAAATCTCTTCTTTTTTCTTGTAAGTGGCATTACATCTTTAAGTGTATACGCTATTATAATTCGGTATTTTATAGTCTTGCCAGTTTGTTTCCTGGATTCAAATTATGTCAGCTTTTTCTCTTTGAAAGCTCCTTATATTCGCAAGCCATTTGTATGCCGAATTCTAACCCTGGACATTTTGACTTATGATCTTAATCATTATTTCCTCGGTTCTGTGCCTTAATCAATGATACTGTGCCTCCATCAATGAAGCCAAATATCGTGCTCCGTATAATTTCCATAATCATTTCTTTCTTACTCCCCTATCTTCCTGTACTGTCTGACCCCGATCCGTTCTCTCTTTCTTTCAGTGCAAATTCACTCTGGTTTAAGGCCTGCTACATCTGTGACATACTCAGAATTGCATGCACACCACCTCAGCAGTGCAAATTCACTCTGGTTTAAGGCCTGCTACATCTGTGACATACTCAGAATTGCATGCACACCACCTCAGCAGTGCAAATTCACTCTGGTTTAAGGCCTGCTACATCTGTGACATACTCAGAATTGCATGCACACCACCTCAGCAGGTATGGAGGAGTCTATGGAAACTGCGTCATCCCTGGAGCCAATATGTTTATTAATATCACTACTGTATGCATGTTATTATATCTTGGCTAACAGAAATAATTCTGATGTTTTGTTTTCAATTTTTAACTGTTTCCTATATCCTGTTTTGCCATCCCCACCTTCCCCCATCCTTTCCCCATTTATGGCTGGCATAATTACCTCAAATCTCCTCCCCCCTCCTCACATACCTTCATTCTAATGTCTCTCTCCCATTTCTTTCTTACTCCCCTATCTTCCTGTACTGTCTGACCCCGATCCATTCTCTCTTTCTTTCAGTGCAAAGTCACTCTGGTTTAAGGCCTGCTACATCTGTGACATACTCAGAATATTGCCCTCCCTCCCCAACTCAGATTAAATTTATAGAGCCATGGAAAACACCTGACTTCCTACTTGCAGATATATCATCTCAACACTAGGGGTCAGCCAACATACTAGTCTTTCACCTCAGATCCCTCCCCTCTCCCTCTAAAATAAAACTCTTTCTATCTTTCACTTTCTTCCTGACCTTTGCAATTCCTTATTTCTTACTCTTCCCCAGTTCTCTGCCCTTTAATACCCTTTAGATTGTAAGTAGCGAGTTTCCAGTTTTGTAGGGTGCTTTGGGATAAAGCACTTTCTGCTAAGATTCTAAGCTCAAAACAGGGCCCTTCAACTTTTGAATTTGTTAAACATGTATTTCCCCTGTTCTTATCCCCTGTACAGCGCTACGGAATATGTTGGCGCAATACAAATAAAAGATAATAATAATAATAATCTAGGCCACACACACACAAACAGGTTGCAGAAATGTTTTTACTTACCATTGATAACAGAGAGATCCAACTCTGGACGTGCAATCCGGTGCCCTTCAAGCAATGTAGACTGCAAGTCATCTTTCACAAACAGGCTCCCATCCAAAGCACTGGAAGGCACACCTAATGCAATAATATAAGTTATGTGGAAATGCACATATTGTCAAACTGAAGACTTTGCTTTGCTGTAAATGTGTTTATTCAGTATGAGTATTGCAGGTGCATATCAAGCAAGTGTATATTTGCATGCGACAGATGTAGGTTTCAATGTTGGTGCCAATTTCACAAACTATGTTTAACAAATCCAATAATATTTCTTACATACCTATCACTATCTTATCAAGATGCCGTTTCACTAGACACAACATTCTCTTGCTCTCTGAATTGTGTCATTTATAATTTGCTAATCACCTGCCAGAGCCTTCATCTTCGGTGGAGCCATTGATCTGCGGGTAGGTGTCCCACTGCTTCCTCTCTCAGGAGCTCTCTCAGCTGAGCAGACTGTTATATTGGCCACATTTTTCTACAAGCAAAAATAAAAGCCCAGGTTAATTTCAGCAAAAAAAAATAAAATCATCAATACCTAATTTTACAAAAAAAGATAAAAAAATTAAATTAAAAAAGGAGCTCATTTCAAGCCTCTCCCGCTGCTCATAGTGAGCCCCTTTGTTGCCAATTGCGAGCCTTTCCTCTTGCCTACTGTACGGGCTGCTCATTGCAGAGTTCATTAACCTGCAAGTTTAGTGCTTGGGAATGCCATGTGTCTTTCCAGCATCTCCCCCCTGCCCCTTCTTTCTCCTCTGCTGAATGTTTGTGTGGCACGCGGTGACTGGTGTTGGTTTTATTTTCCTGCGTGCCTGGCGTTGTTGGTGTGTCTTAAGCGTTGTGTATTTTGTAAGTTTTGCGCGCCCGGCCGAGCCTTGTTTTCATGCCGTTTCTGAAAGTTTCCTTTTTCGTCCGCCATTCTTTTCCTTGTTTCGGCGATTTTTGAATGTCGAAAAACGCTTTTTTTTTTTTAGTTATAAGCTTGAACAGTGCTGCGCCGCTGCTTCACGAGGCTCGCATGTTTGACAGCGCTCATTGCAGCCTAAGTGCTGTGCAGCTGCTTCGCCTCGCATTTGCGACGGCGCCACTGGCTGGCCTCGCAAGGTCGCAACTGCGTTACCAACATCGCAAACGTTCCAGACATTCGCAAGAGCCACAACTATATATGTGATGCCCTAAAGTACTTATTACAATGTAAGGCAGTATACAAGAAATAGTGAAGTGGATTCACTGTGTCTATTCACTTAGGGACATGTAAGGTTTTTGGACTTCACTAGGAACATAATGTGCCTGTGCATCTCCTTACTTTTGTGTACTTTATTTTATTAATACGTGCTTAAAAGCTTATTTTTGTGCCTAAAATCTTATAAATAATTCATGGGAGACTATTACTATTCCTGGTGACTTCCCTCTGCAACTCATGAAGACCGTGTACTTCTACGTACAGTAAGTATTCTGCAAAACAGCCTAAACAACCCTTAAACAATCTCAAAAACCTATTAAATAGCTACCAACAAATAAACCACACTATTTTGAGCAAAAATAAAAAAAAATAAGATAAAAAATAAATAAATTAAATTAAAAAAAAAAAAAATCGAGTTTTTTGCAAATGGGGAATAGAGGCAGGTGCAGGTTGCTTGAGTGTCCCAGATGGTTGAGTGCAGGATAATCAAAATGTTACTATATTTATAGCCCTGATTTAGCTTATGAACTACTGTTGGTACTTTAAAAACATTTTTCTTTACATTCTCACATATTTTAATATGGTGGTGTAGTTATTGTTTATGTTACATTTGAAATAAAAAGGTTGATTTTTATATTTGCCAGTTTCACCAGATTAATTGGTTTTCATGCAACATGGATCAAAACAATTATTTTCAGAACATGCACAATAGTGTTATAATTCATGGTTATAAGTAAAATTTACCTTTGCAACTTTGCCCTTGTCATACTGCATGTAACGGGATTTCACAACCTTCACAGCTGTTTAAATAGTGAAAGACAATTAGTTGGCAAAGTAAATCATCCCTCGCTGACACTTATAACACTGCTTATACCGTCATTCTACCACTAAAAGACAGGCCTGCTTTTCAACAGTGACACACTTCATGATTAATAGACATGATTAAGATAGGACATAATATATATATACACACACATAGGAGCCTAGGAGATACAAGAAATGTTCTCTTTACCTGGCTCCTAATTCTATTTTGCAGAGGGATGGACAATAATACATAAAGTTGTGGACCCAGCTCAAAAAGTATTTCTTGTATTTCAATGATTGTGTTGCTTATAAAATGAGAAATGCAAAGTTTACTCATGAGAACCAGCTTACAAAAAAAAAAAAAAAAAAAAACCCCATAGACTTTAAAGAACAAAATAAAGTTAGGCACTAAAGTTTTATACACAAATCATTAGCATAATATAGCATTAAAGCAAATACATATTTGCTTAGTATGAATTGTTTTTTATACTCTGGTTCAACTAAAAGATAATGAATTGCAAAACGTCCCTATTTTAGTTTGCCCACAAGGTGGGAGTGTTACACAGTAATGAAGATTTCCCTTCCTTGTGCTTGCTCATCTACTTATCAGTTTAGAAACACCACAAAAGATACTCACTATGGGGTTGGGTAAACCAATGGGGATAAGTGCCTTGCACAGCCCATAATATAAACAGTGCAACAGGATCCATGATATCATAAAATGTGATTCAGATGGGAGAAGTAGCTCAAACAGCCACTGTAATGGCCTAGCATTCATTACTTAAGCAGTAAAGGATATAAAAAGTGTGATCTCTCATATTTTAACAGTCCCACTTCGGTTCCTTCTCCCTCCTTGCATCTCTGCACTGAAATACTGTCCCACTTCATAGTTTTCTAACATACAAACATTTTGCACCTCTCCTTAGGCCTATCACCTCTTGATTTCCAAACCTGATGCAACCTAGAGCCTCTCACCCTACCACCCTACTTCTCCTGATTTCCCAGTCTTACTTATCTTGCCTATTGCACAACTTAAACTTCACCAACTAATCCAAACTGCAACTTAGGCTTGGCCTATCACGTTATATCTTAAAACAGCGATGTACCATTTTATAATTATTTTGCCCTGGATAAGGCTGTATGCAAATGTAAATAAATGAGTTTAACAGGTTATTCCATATACACACTAAATTGAGTGTCTTGGGGCACACTGACATTTAATTTTAATAATAAAATCTTGGATGCAGTCTCAAACCCAACATACCTGTCTGGAAATAAAAATGTAACAAACTTACCTGGGGGGGCTAAAAGCTTATTCAACGTGAAAATTGCAAACATTTACTTCATTACAAACTTGTATGTACTTGATGGATGTTTATTTTAAGAGAAAATTGTTTGGGAAATATAAGTTACTTCTTCACCACTCAAAAGGTCAATTTGTTAACAATCTTCTCTTTTGAGTGGCAATTCTCATTAAAGGACTTTCCCACAAAAGCTGCTTAAGGGCATTCACATTGGCCATTGAGATAAATCTTTATATCATAAATATGAAAATTAGGAGCAAGCCAGGATAGTAATGAGCCAACCCAAAAAAATTTAGGAGCTAGGAAATATGTATAAAATCGCAAAGAGTTTAAGAGCCAAAAGTAAAATGTTTAGGAGCAGTGACTCCTGGGATTTGTCAAGACTTGCTTTATGTGTTAAAGATCTTTCAAATATAATATAATATATAAACAGATATACATAGTCCCTTTATGATCAAGTGACGTTGCATGCTCTTCAACAAATCTTCATCAGGGAGGTCATCGAGGTAAGTAAAAGTGATGGACATAGGTGAATTTTTGGTAGAGGTTGATGTTCCCTCGGTGCTGAGCAAGTATGAGAAGTGTGGAATTCATTTTTTGTATGCAGTTCAATTTCCTATGTGCACTAATCTCAGTGTGATCAAGAACAAGAGCACAGCTTAGAGGCAACACTGATCCTCAGTGACACCCCAAGTAGGTCAGATTTTAAAAGAGACTCTTCTCTAAAAATCTTGTAGAAACTTCAGAGAGTTTAGCAAGGCTGTTGCAGAAAACATTAATATAAACAAAATGTGATTATTTAGATGACAAGGGGAAAATAACGGAACATTTTTCACATATAAAAAAATGATTTTTAATGGTTTATCAAATATATTTATAAAAGTCTTAATTTCATGAATTATATTTAATTCCATGCTATTCGCAATATATGTTTTACCTTTGGGTTTCTTAAGAACTGCATCACCACTGCTGCCTGAACTATTCTGTGATCCATCCTCTAATAATGCAACCCTAAGAGGGTGAACAAAAAAAATAGTATGTTTAATACAAGTGCATATTGCTACCAACTGTGTTCACAATGTAATACTTAAAAGTAATAATAAAGGTTTCACATATGGTATAATTTAAGAGTACCCGTACTTTGTAAGTTGAATATTTATATTTAAAAAAAACAAAACAAAAAACGTATCTTATAGTAAACTTACATTGCAATTGGTAATTTCAGTCAGTCAATCTGTATAATCCTCCACAAACCTGATGTGTTTGTCACATTGAAGTTTAATCCTTACAAATTGCTGCTAATTACTCCCTGGGGGGTTGCACATTCTCATACTAATGGTAGAATGTATTCGGCCACTTAAGCAATGTCCAGTATTTCAACAGCAACATATTTAGCATTTATTGAAATGCAGATCTGCTCCAAGACATGTGTAGTCTATGTTTTCATACAGGAGAATAAAATCACCCTGGATATATTTAATTTCAGTGCAAAACATCTCTGTCTAACGAGCCAGGTATAATGCAGAAATAAACAGGAAACCCTCTGATCATCTCCAAGATTATGAACGTACCGGTTTTCTGCCTGCCAGCAGTGTCAACCAGCTGCCACTAGGTGGCACAGCCGAGAGTTTCTTCAAATTTTCAAGGGTTAGATTTAGGCGTTAGGGTAGTGGCAGATAATACATAGTATATTTTACATAGTAAAATATGCTATGCAAAGCTAATCCTTATCGTTTAACTGCAACGCGTCAACATATTCCGTTGTGCTATACATTGATTGCATTCAAAGCAAAACAATAAGCAGGTAATTAAGCAAGAAAAAAAGTTCTTAATTATGACAAAAGACATCTTGATGCCTCTGAAGTATCTCCTTGAGAGAGCCCCGATACATTGTGGAGGTTGTGTATGTGAGAGGGGTGTTTACATTTCAGGAGAGCTATTGTTGCAGTGATGCAATGGCCATTGTATTTATTTCAGTCTTATCCAATTAACTTTAAAATACCTCTCTGTTCCCTTCATCACCCCTCTCTCCATCGATAGTCAAAGCACAGAAATTCAGGATACATTTTTGAGGAAGTGGTGTGTAAAAACAAACAAAAAAAAAAACACATACAAAATGGATTCATGTACTTGTAAACAGAGTACTAGCCCTGGATGAAGCCTGATGCGAAACGCGCACATTCGCTGCCGTAGCAGGGTTGTCCTGTAATGATGTCATGCTGACTGATGAATACAGCCGTACATACAGCAGATCACGGTCCATTATAGTGCAATGATTATATATAATAGTGTTATTTTATAAATGTATTACTTTTACATACATACATACATGAATGAAAGGAGATTACAATAGTTTAGTCATTGCACTTTAGTTAGGGGGGTTAGTGGTGGATCCTTACAGCCGCTATAGCAATCTTAGGGTAGAGTTGTACACATTATTTAGATTAGGAGAGGAGTGTAGGTTTCGGTGCCTGCTCCTAGGGAAAAGTAGTGAGTTCCAGTACTAACCACACAAGTTTATGAGGGATTATTTAGGAATAGTATTCAACACTATGCACCTTATTTTTTAGATTTAGATTTATTTAATTACAAAATTGGAGTGTGCGTTAATTATTAACAAAATATATATTGCACGGATATTTTGGTATAATTACATGTAATATGACTATATATAGATTAATATGTTGGAGCGTTATAAAGGATAATATTGTGAGATCCTGCTAAATGTGTTCATTTGTCTACCCAGGTAAATTAATTGTGAATAATTTCATATACAAAGTGAACTGGACAACCTTTGTTGATTTTATATAAAAAAAATGTAATTATTAATTTTAATTTAAATAAAAATAATATAATAAAAGTCAGTTTGGTGTGGTCTTGACGTTGAATGAGAGTGATAAAAGCCATGTATAGTTAATGTGGCAAAAACTGGTTTATAAAAGTAATTTTCTATTTTGATTTGTAACTTGTAACTAGTCTTCAAAAAAAAAAAAAAAAAGATTGTCCCAAAAAATGGCTTACACAAGCTGTGAATATTGTTAATCTGGTACATACTGATCTGTCTTCTTGAACTGCACTGGCCCTTTAAAAGAAGACATCATGGAAAAAAGTTGCTGATGTCCAAAGAAAAGTGTTACAAAGCTTTTCCTAAGGTTCTGGGAATCCAGTGAATCACAGCGAGAGCCATAATATCCAAGTAAAAGGAACAGCAATTGATTCTTACCAAGAGTGGCTAATCTGCCTGACAATTTTTTTCAATGGGCACCGAGTAAAATCATCCAGGAGGGATCCTTAAAAAAAATTAAAAAAAAAAATTAAAAGAACCGTAAGCTTTTCCTGCCTCAGATAAGGCTAGTTTTCACATCTCCGCAATCAGAACGAAATTGGTCAAAATTGGGTTTAATAGGAAAGCAGTAAGGTGAAATCAACTGCTAACCAAGAACTTAAATGCTTGTCTCATTTGCCAAGTATAGCTTCTCAGCATTTTGGCCAAGATAAAGGGCATCCAATGCTCGTAGAGAGGTCTGGCCTCCCTCTCAGGATGTGGGCACAGGAAGGCAAGAAGATGTCAAGGAAAGGAACACCTTCCCCTTTTTGACAATTCATTTTATGTCTTTAGCACTGTGTGCCCACCTAATTACTTGAGACTAGTGGCAGCAGTCTCTCTGGTCTTACACAGTCTTGATGGCAGTTGACAAATCTCCCATTTGATGCTTGCAACCATGCACTTTTTGCTTAGATTTTCGGTACAATTTTGCATTGCATGCCTTCAATTTCTGTTGCAGACCATGGCTTGTGACTCCTTTGGATAGACTTAGGTGGGGTAGATGGGAGATGCTGTCGCTAAAATTTAAATAAAACTATATCTACTATGCCACCCTGATCTAGAAGTTTGGTTACATAAACAAAAAAAAAAAAAATAGTCCATTAGATTGACATGATCTCCCAGCAGTATAGCCATGCTGTATACAATACTTTCATCAGTTTACACACTATTGATGTCAAGTTTATAGTAGTTGCTTGAGTGTTCCAAATTACTTTTTTTGTGTAGAGGTACTGCATTAGCAGTTGTCTAGTCACCTGGAACGACCAACGAGAATGATTTATCAAAAACACTTAGCTAACGGTATCTAAAGCTCCTTCTGTTCCCTTGGATGTTAATTGTCTAGGCTCACTATCTAGCTTAATTGCTTTTAACTTTGATAATGCTAGTATTACTTCATCTTGTGAAAAAGTACTGGTGTTAATCCAGCATGAGCCCTCAATGGAAATGTACACTCTCTAACATCTGTGGGGGGAATAAACAGAGCAGATGTATTCATCCAGTTTGCCATGCCCCTATCCTCCTATGCATAGCTATAATCTAGTTTCTTAAATCTAACCAATAATGGCTTTGAACATAAGTATACTTAGAAACAATGACTGTAAATAGTGTTTCCATATGTTTCAAGTACTTCCCTATCTAAAAGCAAAGGTGGTAATCCAGGAGTTCATTTCAGGAACTTCATTCCTGCCATTTCAGTATCAGGTCAAGTGATGATTTTTGTGTTTTAGCCAGTGCTGGTTATCCCTGGGCAGTCAACTCCACTTCCAAGACTGATAACAAGACTACATATTACATTTGTGAATTTGCAGGAGACATAGGATTTATTTTCAGGGGTGAAGATGTCTGTACTTTACTGGAAATGGAGGACCTGGGGGGGGGGGGGGTGGAAGACCCGAATGGGGGACCTGGGGAGGTGGAAGACCAGAATGGGGGACCTGGGGGGGGGGGGGAGGGAGGTGGAAGACCAGAATGGGGGACCTGGGGAGGGAGGTGGAAGACCAGAATGGGGGACCTGGGGTGGAAGACCAGAATGGGGGACCTGGGGTGGAAGACCAGAATGGGGGACCTGGGGTGGAAGACCAGAATGGGGGACCTGGGGTGGAAGACCAGAATGGGGGACCTGGGGTGGAAGACCAGAATGGGGGACCTGGGGTGGAAGACCAGAATGGGGGACCTGGGGTGGAAGACCAGAATGGGGGACCTGGGGTGGAAGACCAGAATGGGGGACCTGGGGTGGAAGACCAGAATGGGGGACCTGGGGTGGAAGACCAGAATGGGGGACCTGGGGTGGAAGACCAGAATGGGGGACGGGACGGGGGGGGGGGGATCTTTATAACACTCTTTCTGCTTGTATATTGTTGTTGATATATATATGGCGCTAACTGTAGTAATCCACCTTAAGAAGGCAGAGACTGTGACAGACCATGGAGAGGGGTGTACAGCAATGCTCACTCCGGACCAGCCTGGCATGTATGTAACAAGCAAGGTCCGTCCCATGTACAATGAAGCAGGAGGAGTCACACACTGCTATGTAGATCTCTGCATTGTGCTGCGGTTTGCTTGAAAGCTAGTAAAAGGTTAAAATACGTACCCCAATGCAGTGTTCCTATTGCTTAGTACACTATGCCTATGTAAGCATCTCTGGGGGGTTCTGAAAACAAGTTTTATTTTTGAATAAAATAAAATATGTATGAGTATAGAATGACTCCATGTAATGTGTTTTTCTGATATAAGCAGTAGGTGTTAGATTAGATAAAGGGAAAATATATATCTTTAAACACGTAAAAAGCATATTGTTTTAAATATTTCAAACATACCTTTTTGGGTTGGAGTTTTTTTGTTTTTTTTACTTCAGTTCATTTTAATGTATTCTTTAAAATGACAGTTCATAAAATAATGTATTACAAAAATCACCAATTAATAGAATTAATAAACAACACGTTTTCTAGTCCGACTATATTTGTCTACAGTAGTTAAAACCTGTTTAAAACCATTTTTTCTTTCGCTGTAAATACATTTTCGTATCAGAAACCTCAAAGACTTACCCAGAGTCCGCCATCTTCTAGAGAATTCCCGCCAAATTCCTGTCTAATTTTATAACTGCGCAGTTGCGGTTGTCAAATAAAATCAGTGAGACGACATTTGTGTAGCAAGAGGAGATGTAGACGGCTCACTGGTTCCGGATCGGCTCTCTATGATATAGAAATGCGCACCCAGAGCTTGTCGTCTCGGTGGTATTTGACAGTAGCAGGGCACACGCTTCTACGCTCTAGAACACACACTCTTTGGTTTGGGAGGACTCAAGACGTGGAGTTGCCTGTGAGCTAAAGAAAAGAAGGAAGGGGGGACGGGGTGTGCGGTATGTGACGTCACTGAGAGGAAGTAATGTAGCAGAGAGGGGGAGGAAAGTGAGAGGTGGAGGCTGGACTGAGACAGGGAGGGGAAGAAAGACATTCAGACAGTGAGTAGTAAAAGAAAGGGGGAGGGAAAAGAAAGAGAGAGGAAGAAAGTAGGAGAGATGTGAAGAGAGGGAGAACTCCCCCCAAACTCACAGCCTCCTTGTCCCCACACATTGGAGCTGTTCATGGACTGCAGGAAAGGGGGCAGACCTGACAGGAGCTGCTGATTACCCCCTGCATGCAGGAGCACAGGGAGGCCTGCCTGGAAGTAAGTGCAGCACTTCTACAACTAATAGCATTGTCACTATAACCTTTATTATGGGTGCCTAGTAATCCTGAGACGGGGCATCTGCTATAGGAAGGGGCAGTTACCCATCAGAGCCATAACATTACAGGTCTATCTGACAGCAAATCATTTATATACCAGTGTGTGTATATGTGTGTGTGTATATATATATATATATATATATATATATATATATATATATATATATACATACATACATACATACCAGACAGACTGGAAGGAAGCCTTATGTAGACATATATGTGAAACCCCTGTTTGTTTGTGTGTGTGTATATATAGATATATGTGTGTGTTTAGTCATTCAGTCGTGTCTGACACTCAATGGCCTTATGTACCGCAGAATGCCAGACACATGGTATAGCTCACAGCTTCATTGAAGTACACAAGCCCCTTCACCACGACAAACTAGCAATCGAGAAGGGTGTATGTGTGTATGTGTGTATATATATATATATATATATATATATATATATATATATATATATATATATATATATATATATATATATATACATTTTTCTTAATGGAATGTGTATCGAAACAACTATCACACTGTGCTTGAGATTGGAAAAAGTATTGAACACTTTTGAAAGGAAGAAGTGCAAGATGAGTATTAAATATGGATCTGCTTTGGTTGGTTACCCCGTGTTCTGGCTGATATAGATTTGTTACTCTCAGTGATAATGTATTTGTGTTGCAGTCGCACATTGGACAGGGCGAGGTATTTCATGTCTGCTGGTTGTTGCCTGGGTGAGAGCAGATCTCCTTTTTGAGTCTTTGTGTGTTTAGTCAGAACTTGCTTCCTGTGCATGTCTGCCCTGGCTGTGCTGCCCAGGCCTGGAATTTAGGGCTGCTGCTAATTATGTTGGTGTTCCCAGTCACTAATTAGCTATGATGTGGGTGGTTTGTAATGTATCTTTAACTCTACAGAAAACTTTACCAGATCATAAAATGTCCCCTTCTATGTCTCATGGTTAAAAAAATAGAATTAACCAATTGGTAGCCAGAGAGTGGTGTGTCAAATATATAAATATAAGTAAAGAGGCTTGCAGAGTCTCTTCTTCTGACACCAGGACCTTGATGTAGATTAAAAAGACCATCTTAATGTTTAGCTATGCTGATGTATTGCACATGCACAACAATTCTTTATACTCATATGGATGCCTGTGTCTCCGAGCACTCTTCTGACAGGCCTTGTGGCAAATACAGAATGGACATGTGCTCAGATGCTATGTAGCTTATTGATACAGTGATAGATGTTCAAAGATGAGGCTGACCCTTTGCACCCACACTTATATCTATTGCTAGGAACTTGCCTGTCAAAAATGACGGGATTAAAATTGTAAGGCTGGCAATGCTGTTTGCCACACAATCTGAGGCTTTTGGTCCTCTGAGCACCTTCGGCGCTCATTGTGAGCCTCACGCTGAGCACCTTCTGCACTCATTGCGAGCCTCTTCTCCCGTGTACTTCAAGTTTCCTGCTTTGTACTGAATCACCTTCGGCGCTTATTGCAAGCCTCTCCCGCTCGCGGAGTTTGGCTTGAACCCCGCGATGAGCGCCTTCATTGCTCATCGCGTGGTTTGCAAGGATTCCTTAACCTGCAAATTTTGTGCTTGGGAATGCCATGTGTCTCTTTCCAGCATCCCCATACCCCCCCCCCCCCCCCCCCCCCCCCCCCCCCCCCCCCCCCCCCCCCCCCCCCCCCCCCCCCCCCCCCCCGCGTCTTCCCTGTGTCTTTCCCTTCTGTGTGTCTGCTGAATGTTTGCGTGGCGCACACTGACTGCCGTTGGTTTTATTTTCAAAGTCCTGCATGCTTGGCGTTGTTCGTGTATGTGTTACTGTCTTTAGCGTTGTGTATTTTGTAAGTATTGCGAGCCTGGCGTTGCTGAGCCTTGTTTTCATGCTGTTTCTGAAATTTTGCGTTTTTCGTCCTCCATTTTTTTTCCTTGCTTAGGCAATTTTCGAGTGACCAAAAAACGCCAAATATGGGTGTAATTCGCTTGGAACCTCACTCCCAGGCTTCCTGTGTCTCCCTCTGTGTGAGTGTGTTGGACATTTTTGTAAATTTTTTGTTTTGGTGGCTTTTTAGAGTTACGCGCTTGAACAGTGCTGCGCCCCACTTTGCGAGGCTCGCAAATGTGACGGCGCCATTGGCTGCAATGAGCGCATTTGGCTCTCATTGCAGCCTAAGTGCTGAGCGGCTGCTTCGCCCCTCTTTGCAAGGCTCGCATGTTTGACGGGGCGCCCCTGGTTTGCCTCGCTTTGCAAGGTCACAACTTCGTGGCCAACATCGCAAATGTTCCGAACAGCATTCTTGGTCCACAAATATATATGTGATAAGTGAACACCTATATACTAATGGGGGTTCCCTGGTGGCCCAGTGGTTAGGATGCAGTTGCTTTCACCACAGCATCCTGGGTTCCAATCCAGCCAGGGAACCGAGAGCTCACACTGGCAAGTACTTGGATGGGAGACCACCTGGGAATACCAGGAGCTGTATACTGTGGCCCACTGGTGAAGGAACTGGCAACCCACTCAGGTATCTCTGCCATGAATACCATGAGGTCACGGAGAATCGGACACGACTGAGCAACGCCATTTACATTTTACATATACTAATGAATATGGAACAAACATGAACTTCCGACAAATTGGCACCTCTGCCCCAAAGAGCTTACAATTTAGTGATATTATGGAATAAGCCAAAGGAGGAAATATCAAGTGCACTGTGTATCTTTGGCTGGCTAACGCACTTCCCTCTGTGGCTCTTCTAACCCTTTGATGGTACTTAAGAATCTACGATTTG
The DNA here is from genome assembly GCA_027410445.1 of Discoglossus pictus. Taxonomy (NCBI): domain Eukaryota; kingdom Metazoa; phylum Chordata; class Amphibia; order Anura; family Alytidae; genus Discoglossus; species Discoglossus pictus. Next base: position 288,464,655 of record CM050163.1, read on the forward strand.
GTTATTCTGCTGTCCTACCAGCAATATGACAAGACCTACTATAGATAGTAACAACAGAGGCAAGCATTGAATGAATACTATTAGGAAGATTTTGCAATTATTTCTGTGCTTTACTTGTAAAAGCCAATTGCGTCTCTTGCAACAAAATACGGCAGCATTGCAAAAAAATACGTCCACGAAACGACCCATTCCAAACGCCGCTCATCAAAACATCACAAACACAAGAAATAAACACAACGAACACATAAAAAGCTTACTTACAGCAAGGGGGGGCATCCGGCACCTCCAAAAGTTAACTTACACGTCCATTTAAGTCCAAAGAAAAGAGTTTAAACTGACGAAAATCGCCTAAGCGAGAGAAAAAATGGCCGCCGAACAAAACGAAAACGAGGCTTCAGACGTAACTACACTACAGTAACTCGCAAGAATGAAATAGATACTATACGGAACCACACTCATATTAAACACCATTTTGAACCCCACTACGCACAAAATGGCGGATGGAACGCAAATTGTAAGCTGATACGCAAAATACACATCTCATTGCCGTCATTTTTTTTACGGGCAAGTCGCTAGTAAACAAATAAATAATATACAACATAATGACAAGCTACACTGATAGGCCCCAGGTACATTGTAAGAAGTCTAGTTAGGGACTACAAAGATATTTCAATTGGTTCAAATATGATATTGGTTAAGTTGAATGATATGTTAAATAAAATGTTTATTAGTAACAATTAATTGAAGTTTTGTAATTTAGCTGTCAATATGATCATGTACAGACCCCAGGGAGTAATAAGCAATGATTGGTGTAATCCTATCTAATTGTTGCTAATTATTACCTGAGGGTCTTGCACATTCTCAAGATTTTTTTTTTCTAGCATTCACTTTTAGGCTGAAAGCATTTTGTGTGGTGATTTTATAATTAGCAATCATTATGATCTACCACAAAGACATAAGCAAAAGCTTGATGGTTGGACAACAAAGGCTTATTGACTGGTACAAATGTATACTTCAGTGTGAGTCTACTGTAAGGAAATGCAGTTTTAATAACATTGTTGATAAACTATTACTAGTAGTAAGTACTGAAAGAATACCTTATTTGGATGCATTTCCTGTGTCCTTTTAGAATATCGAAGTAATACAGTCCACAGATAAATGTATAGGTGATTACTCAGCTGCTCCAACCCATAATCTAATTAGATGCCTTTCTCCTTCCCTTTAATTGCTGCTTTGCCTGCAGTGACTTCCAGTGGCTGCACCCCTCACACCCCTCTGAGTCCTGGCCATTTAATTGCTCCAAATGCCTTTTTTTCTAAGTCCGCTCTAAAACGCCAACTGCTAAACCTGTAATCAGATGGAAGGTGAAAGGCACTCTTACTGCCGCAAGCTCTTCTCTGTTTTTCTTTCTTGGGAATTTCTGCCTCAAGGAGATTACTATGTAGTACAACCAGTTTTGTGTTTACCAATCTTGCTGTACCTACTGGCAAAGCATTAATTTTGTGGTGAAAAAACTAATTAAGCAGGATCAAGGGTTTCATGTAGATTGAGAAGGTGGTATGTTGTCCTGATACCACTAAGATATTAAGCAGTTTGGATGTCCTACCCCAAAGAAGTCTCTTAAGATGTGACTATGGGCTAGCTCTTATCCAGCAGTAATTACATAAACAGTTGTGAGCATGCGGGTTGTTGCTAATGCTGCGGGCTAGCCTAGCGAGCCTGCAGCAACTGCGTCCCTCGCAAAGTGAGGGCCGCAGTTGCTGGCAAGGAGCGCCAAAGGCGCTCCTTACACTGGTGATGAGCGTCATAGGCGCTCATCCCTATGACTTTCGGCCCGCACCGCATTTGCGGAGGTGGAGGCTCCCACATCGGCTGCAATGAGCCGCAGGCGGGACTTACACCGGAAAATTTATGGACTTACCATCCACAAATACGAGATCGCAAAAATACAACCTTAACGCCCAAACCGCGCGCTCATAAAAACATTAAAAACACAATAAATACACACAACAAATACATAAAAAGCTTACCCACAGCAAGGCGTGCACCAAGGACCTCTGCAAGTGAAGTTACACCTCAATTTAAGTACAAATTCAAAAGTTTACACACACGAAAATCCCCTAAGCGAGAGAGAAAATGGCCACGGAAGAAAACGAGGCTACAGGGCCCTAAACACGCAAAACACCACCAAGCACATACAGACTTTCCAAAAAGCCGTACGAGGTACAAGACACACACCGTTATCAAGGGCGCTACAACATACACAGTCTCCTAGCACATCCACATTAGCCGCCATTTTACAATACTAACTTACACAATGCGGAGGTACACAGCTACCCCAACGGCTTCCCCTCGTGCACGCAGCCTATTTACACTACACACTGCACACATTGCTGACACACCTCAGCTCCACAACACTGCAAACCTACATTGTATGCTGCAGGAACAGCAAAACAGATTGTCAGCTCTTCAGCACAATGCTTTCTGCATATATTACTTACAAATAGGTAAAGTATATTAATTTATTAATGTATTAATTATTTCATTACAAAACAAAAACAAATAGACACAAAAACAAAACAACAACAAAAAAACACAATAAACACAACCATTCACCGCGCGTCTCCACCAAACAGCAATACCTACCTTACAATTCTATTGCCGTCATTTTTTGATGGGCAATTCGCTAGTACGTAATAATACAATGCAATGTACAGCACTAGAACAAGAGACTAGTGATGTGACAGAAAACCCCCATCCTAGGAATGCTTTCTTCAACTTTTTTGGTACCCTTGACTTTTTAAAATACACAGTATATCTCTCTAATGCTCCCTTAAACATCGATGATATTATTAAAGTATTTTTCTATAGGTAAAGTTGAAGAATAATCTATGATTAACTCACATCTCTGTGATGGCAAGTCACTGCAAAGTAATCTACCATAACATTGTGTAGTAAGTGTGTGTAACCTTTGCATTTAATGTAAAATTATATACTATACATTTTTTTTTTCTCTCTCTGACCTTGTGCATCCCCCAACATTTTACATATCCTCTCTGTGCTATTTATGGTACACACCTTACCCTTTCAATTATTTCCCAGTGTGTCTTGTTTTTTTAGCTTCTCAGTTGGTGTAACATCTAATCAGCATTGCTTTTGACTTGACAGACTGCATCCCTTGATATATATATATATATATATATATATATATAATATATATATATATTATTATTATTATTATTTTTTTTTTCCCCTCTAATATAATATAAAGGAGAGGAGAATATACTGGTGATATAGTGGCTGCCATACAAGGTAATCTAAATCACTAGATCACCAGTATATTCCTCTCCCTCAGATAGATAGATCGATAGATAGATGTATATATGTGTGCTTAAACACTTTACTAGTGGTGTTATTCAGGATATAGGGGTACTTTAACCATTACTCACTAGATTTAGACAATGGTGCTTTGGTTGTCCACATAAGTACTTTTTCGTGTATGTTGCTGTCCCTTTGCCATACCTTAAATAGAGGATGGTATTGGCGCGGTCAATGGGTCATTTTTAGCTGTAGTTTATCAATATTTAGAGCTAATAAACAAATAAAAAGTGGAAGATGCTTTGTTGCAATCTGTAATTATATTGTAAAGCATGGATAAAATACCCAGACATAAGGACTTCGTACTTGCCCGTATTCATCATGCTTGTGCATTTTTTTCATATGATCAATACTAAAATGCTACATTTTAATCAACATAAAGTTTTCTGTGATATCTCGGCTCTGACCCTTTCACTTGTTGCACACAGACACACCACACACAGGTTTTGTGACAGTGTTTTTCAGCACGTCTCCTGCTTTCTAGGTACTGTTTCATTAGGTTAGAGGTAATCCATCTATACTATTCTATATCAATATACACTATCTATGCTAGTGGGAAGAGAACAGAGGCTTTAAGTTCCTCCGAATGTCACATTCTATTATTGGGTCCTAATGCAATGTATAAACCACTGACATAGCCGTATACAAGTGTAGTGTATTGTCACAGTTTAATACAATAGATGACTGGCCTATTTTTCGTCTTTCCCCACCCCCACACCATGCAGTATATTTAGGGTGTCATCTGATTTTTAACACTTAGATTTTCAATGAATCATTTCCCATAATGCTCCGGTTTGTGACACAGCATGCGTCTGATACCAGCCTCATTCTCCTCCTCTTCTCTGTATATAAGTTTGGCAGTAGTCCCAAGACTTCACTCTCTTGTCTGCCAGTGGTTCTTACATCACTAGAGGGAGGGGAACTCCTCATTCAGCTGACAGGGTGTTTTGGATAGCACTGCATAACATTTTTCAGGTTGTATTCGCCATAACACAGATTATTTTTCTTTTTGCATTTCTTTTGAGCAAAAACAAGAATTGACATGCCCAATTATCTCAGTTTTTCCTGGTTGTGCAGTATTTTATGACTTGGCCTCTTATGTGTCATAGGCGTTGGTTTATTTTTGGTATTGCAATCTATACAAACTGTATTTCCAAATAAACCATTTTATTTGTGTGTGTGTAGATTTATATTTATGCGTCTGTACACACATTTTTCTACTTTGTGTATACATCAGAGCTTTACAAAAGTAGGAGCCAGCCATATAGGTAATGGAGTATGTATATGAATATATGTAAAATTGTCCTATATATATATATATATATATATATATATATATATATATATATATATATATATATATATATATATATATATATATATATATATATATATATATATATATATATATATATAGGTGTGTGTGTGTGTTTGTATACGTGCATGTATATCATTTCTATCTCTCTCAATAATAAATACTTGGATCATTGTAAGTATTCACTATTCCCTTTGCCAGTTCTGTGGTACTTCATCACCCCAAATCATGTTAGTTCTTTTTACATTCTTCATACACTACATGAACAATTATACACTTTATTAGCCAATTGTTTCTAAAGTGAGTTGTTCCTGAGATACATATTGTCTCTGCTGTATTATGGAAATGAGTGGTTCATTAGTTGCTTTGATGCGCTAGTTATCACTATAGTCTGCTAATCTGTCTCTGTTGTGCACTTTGAGCTTAAAGGGATAGTGAATGTGTTTGGATTTTGCTAGATATGTAATATACCTATGTATTTACTTTTCTGTACTTTTTGTTTTATTGAAAAGCAAACAAAAGCTCTGTTTTTACTGCCTGTGGGGCGTGATGTATAGTATCCTATGATATCACCAACTGTTGCACATTAGCATAAAGAAGCCACACAATCCATACAGAGTATCTCCCGGATTATTTACTGTAGAGAAAAAAGGCTACTGCAATGTATATTACATTGTTAATATTTGTTAATATGTAACCAACTTCCTGTTGGGGAGACAGTGTCCCTTTCTAAAGGTTTATTGCCCCAGGGTGCAGACAATAACAGATGAAAGTTATTTTGAGAGGCACAGAAAGGGGGTGGGGTGAGACCAGGAAACCGTGCAGGGTTTTGTAAGACTGAGTGGCCAGTGTGTCTTTGTTACTAACAAGTTCTGTGTTGTACCAGATACAAAATTGAATATCTGTCCGCAAAGCTAATCATGATCTATATCTAGAGGCACTAACAAGCAAAGAAATAGGGTTCATTATACAGCTTGTGCGTCAGATACATTAGAGCGCAGGATACTTCCTAGAAATGTATGTTGCTGGCATGGTAGAGTTTTACACAAAAGGCTGCTGTACTCCAAAATGTTGTTGTGTATTTTGTACATTAGAAAAGTATTTGGGTGGGGGCAATGGAAAATAAATATTAATACTAAAACACACAGGCAGATGCAAGGCTTGATCTACCTTTATCTTACCAGTGGGTAAGAGGAAGTGTGGGTTCCCTAGTGGTCCAGTGGTTAGGATTCTGTGCTTTCACCACTGCGACCTGAGTTCAATTCCAGTCAGGGGACCAAGAGGTCACACCACCCTGAAGCCAAGCAGAGTTGGTCCTGGTCAGTACTTGGATGGGAGACCACCTAGGAATACCAGAAGGTAAATGCTGTGGCCCACTGGAGAAGGAACTGGCAAGCCACTCTACTATCTCTACCATGAATACCAAGTGGATCAGCATGGTGTGTTGCAGTCCATGAGATCACGGAGAGTCGCAAACAACTGAGCGACAGAAACACACAATGAGGACGTGTAAACAAGGACTCATAGAGACCTTATAAAAGTATTTTCTTAGCTGATTTACAATAATCAGAGGAATAAAACTCCTCACTATCTATATTAAATGTAAATTATCTCCACTGAAAATTGTATAAACATGCTTTTTAAACGCAGGCTAGAATTTTTCAGAATTGAGCAGTACATATATAAATATAACTGCAGTTTGTTGTAATCTAAAAATCTGAGTAGAAGATAACTGAGCTTAAAGGACCACTGACATCTTTTTTTATTATATCTGTTTATGAGGAACTTAATTTGATAATACAGTAAAAGTTGATTAAATTGTCAGACATTTTTACCATTTGTTCTTAACAGAATTGTACACCTCAAAAGAGCCGCAGGAACTGTGTAGTCACATAGCTCTGTTCAGTTATTTTTAAAGACTACCACTACAAAATGGTAATTGACAATAATGCACCCCTCTAAGATGGGAGCTTACATGATACAAGGAATATGATGATTACAAGATTTTAAGTGCAAATGCTTACATTCTCATGGTTTATGTTGCTCTTGGGACAACTGTATTAAAAAAAAAAAAAACAGTATGCCAAAAAATGAAAATTGAGGATGTAATACAAAAATAACTTATTTTTAATCCCTGTGACTGCATTTGCAACTCTGATCAAGCAGTAATGTCCTTCTTTGCTACCGAGTCACTCTAGGAGGATCCTTTGTACACTATGGGGGGGGGGGGGGGTAGTACAGTATATTTTATATATATATATATGTGTGTATATATATTTTTTTATTATTCAGTTCTGTTTATTTGGCAAACTGTCTACAATATTTCACAATGTGCCCCTTTTTTACTGTTGCTATTGTGTTAAATTAAAATAGTGTATTTTTTTTTTTGGAACTACAATGGTAATTTTATAAGTTGGTTAATTTTAAATCTAAATTGCATGAAAAGATCCTCCCTTTTCTATAGTGACTCTTGTGCTTGTCTCGCTATAGTGGCTGAGAAGTATGGAGACCCTAGTTTGTATAAAAAGAATAATTAAACTTTTTTTAGTACATAATAGCCACGGGTGCTTTTTACTTGTTAATCTGCAGCATTTTCTCATCTTATTCTTCCACACTTAGATAATTAATTAAATAAGTGATTAGGAGGTTTTTTTTTTTTTTGTGTGTATAATGTTGCCTACATATCTTACATCGTAATTAATGTTGAAAAAATACTTTTTTAGTCCAAGTTAAACCGTTTTAGATCTCCTCTGACCTGTAATATGCGGATTACTTGTTAATTGATGCAGAGGAAGGCAAACAGAAAAAAAAACATTGCATTCCTTACTGACCCCAGATACTTGCAATCGGACTCCTCCTTGCATCAATACTCTCTCGCTAATTAACCAGACTAACCCTGAATGCCCTCCTTTTATTAAAATATATATCCAATCCATTTTTAAAGTTCTCTATCAAATCCACTGTCGCCACCTCCTTTGGTAGAGAATTCCACAGATTAACCACCCTTACTGTGAAAAACCCTTTTCTTTCTTTAAGGTGGACTTTTTTTCTTTTTTTTTCTTACCTCACAGGATGTTGTTCCCTTGTCAATTGAAAACCCCTTGGCACAAAAAGTTCACTCGAGAAAGACTTGTATTGACCCTGGATATATTTATATAGGGTAATCCTATCTCCTCTTAGACACCTTTTTTTTTCTAAAGGAAAAAAACATTTAATTTGGTTAGAGTTTATTCATAACTTAGGCCCCTCCATTCCCCTTAGTTGTTTTTTTTTTGCCCTTCTATGTACTTGTTCCAGCTCTAAAATGTCCTTTGTATCATTTGTAATTATCTACCTCTAACACTCTCAATATAATGAACAAGCTGCTATATTCTATTTCTTTTTATGTGCTTTTCTGGACATTTCCTGTCTTGGCTTGCGTGGCATGTCCAGTATAAACGTATTGTTACAGATGGCTGTATGACTTGTGTTACTGTCCCTTCTTCCAGGCAGTAGGACAGCCCAGGCCTCTCTCTCTCTGTATAGTCACTGATGGACTGATGCTGACTACCCTAACATACATACTCCATTGTGACCTGTATCATGACTTTGGAAAATCCTTGTAGTTCCTGTTAGTAATACTGTAATAACTGTACGATAAGGATGTATTGCAGAACATTTGGTAATCTTGTTTATTTTCTCTTAGTCATTCTTATTCTTGCTTGTCCATGGTGTCTACCTCTACATTTCAGACAAGAGAAGGGGTTAATAAGTGTTTTGAATCTCGGGCAGTTTGTAGAAGTTATCTAATCTGCACTCTGCTACAGAAGTCTTTTTATCTACTTATCCTGAGTGTTTACAACTTAATGCCCTATTGAATAAAAGAGGGCCATAAAGGGACTGATTAACTTCAACAAGAGCGTTTATTGCTTAACCATTCATGTTCCAGTACACTCACGCCATGACTACTAATTTGTGTTTACATAAACTCAAAAGGTACAGAGTTAATCAAAACCCACACACTGCGTCCTATTGTATTTGTATACTGTGGAATTTGTCATTACTTCCATAAGTTGTAATGAAGCGCAATTCACTGCTGCTTTCATAAATAAGCCATGATTTTAATAATGCAGATGGCTCAGCTTTGCTTGGGGCAGGTATAAAAGGACTAGATTGGAATAATCCAATGTTTTGCCATAAAGTGGGCCCTTGGTACTCGACTACCTCAGAACTCGTCAATTGTAGTACTCTACACATTTGAATGAGAAAAAATTGGTTTGGAACTAGACGATTGCTCGCCACCCCGCATCCTTTCTGCCCAGTAAGTTAAAGAAAGTAATGTAGCTTGTGCCTACAAGAGCAGCCTGTGCTGGTAAGAACCAAAGTTCCAAACGATAACATTTTCTTTAGTTTCTTTTCTTTCTCGTTTGGTACTCAACCTGCCATCCGGAATAGATTATGTTTGAGTACTAAAGTACCACTGTAAATGAAAAATATACTGCAACATGAGACTTACGCCTGATTTATCTTTCATGTAATGTAAGTTGTCATAAGTTTTTTAGATGCATTGAAGTCCAGTATTTACAGTTGTTTTGATGAACTAGAAGGAAAAAATAATATATTAATATCTGTGTCTCAAGGAGCACTGTAGTTTATTACATAAATAACAAGTGTGCACCATTAGCAACTATGTGAACCAAGAATATAAATAGCATTTTTAGAGAAATCTTAGGTTATATAAAGTAGCAATCTTTTGAACAGAACTGAATAGAAAACTTAACCGAATCTACTGTTCCTACCACTCCTAGATTTATAATCCTTTTAGGAACAACAAAATGTCATTATTCAAGCAAAATTGAATAAATTAGTTAAACCAACTTTATTTATTGTAAACTTTGGAAGAACATTTTTGCAAGTCAACCTCTTAAAAAAGACAATACTATAAATATGACCCTTCATGGTCACTAAATGCTCTATGTAGTCCTTTTTAGCCCAGTGATAGGGGCCTTGTATACACTTAAGCATTCGCTTGGTATTATTGTTTGCCATTTTTTTTTTCTTTTTTTTTTTTTTTTTTTTACCTCATCCCAGATAGGGAATTGAGATGGTGCCACCTAGAACCGCATATAGCTGGATATTATAATTGCTAACCAAGTTATTTATTTTTGAAGTGTATTGTTTTTATTTAGCCAATCTGTGATCATTCCTCAGTAACATGTCGCAAAAGGCTGCTTAGAAATGTTCACTAATTGGCTAGTATGAGATGCTGCACACCTAGGGCCTCATTCTATTATCGGCCGTAAATCGGCCGTAAGGCTGCGATTCCTTGCGGGGGTTCAGTTAACTCGCGATTCTATTATACGGCCCCGCAAGGATCTCCTCTTACGGCCGGCCGCATATCTTGGAACCGGCCGTAAGCTGTGAAATATAAAAACGCAAAAATAAATTCAAGCCTGCACTGTACAGCTCTGTAAATGCTAGGGATCATATTGGGGGACATGAGGATTAAAAGGAACCCACTCTCAAGCTTGCACATCTGCCCAAACCCGAGTTCAAATTAACTGTTTATTTTCCGGCTGCGGCGTGGGTGTGTCTGAGGTGCTCCAAGCACTCTGGACTTTTTACATGGATATTTTACGGATATTAAAAATAAAATATTTTACGGATTTGAGTACAGGATAATTATGTGCTATTTTTTCTAACACCTAAAATCCCTTTATAGTCTTCTCAAAGTGCAGGATGGCTTTATTTGAGCTATTTTATGTGCTTAATTGGTGCTAGCGAGACCTCTTTCCTGCAAGTAAGCTGCGGCTCGCTTTTAGCCTTGCAGAGAGGTTTCCCGGAGCAATTGAATTGCAAATCTCTTGCGGCCGTTTTAGATCAAAGGCTTTCCTCCGGCGCGAGCGGCCGCAAGAGATAGCAAGGCACCGGCCACAAGCCTGCCGGAATCCCCGGCCGTAAGGGAATAGAATAGCCGAATAGCTTGCGGCCGGTCCTTGCGGCCCCGCAACGGCTGCGGCCGCTAATAGAATGAGGCCCCTAGTACTTAATGAGCTGCAGAGAGTAGGTCCAAACAGGTACTATTTAGACAGAAAAAGACAGAGCTTTTGCTTAACACATATAGAAATGTCCCTTTTTTATATATATGCTGTAAAAAAATGAGACCAAGATAAATAATTTCAGAACTTTTTCCACCTTTTTAATGTGACTTATAAACTGTACAACTCAATTGAAAAACAAACTGAAATCTTTTAGGTAGAGGGAAGAAAAAATATAAAAATAAAATATGGTTGCATAAGTATGCACACCCTTAAACTAATACTTTGTTGAAGCACCTTTTGATTTTATTACAGCACTCAGTCTTTTTGGGTATGAGTCTATCAGCATGGCACATTTTGGCTTGGCAAGATTTGCCCACTCTTCTTTGCAAAAACACTCCAAATCTGTCAGATTGCGAGGGCATCTCCTGTGCACAGCCCTCTTCAGATCACCCCACATATTTTCAATTGGATTCAGGTCTGGGCTCTGGCTGGGCCATTCCAAAACTGAATCTTCTTCTGGTGAAGCCATTCCTTTGTTTATTTGGATGTATGCTTTGGGTCGTTGTCATGCTGAAAGATGAAGTTTCTCTTCATCTTCAGCTTTCTAGCAGAAGCCAGAAGGATTTGTGCCAATATTGACTGGTATTTGGAACTGTTCATAATTCCCTCTATCTTAACTAAGGCCCCAGTTCCAACTGAAGAAAAACAGCCCCAAAGCATGATGCTGCCACCACCATGCTTCACTGTGGGTATGGTGTTCTTTTGGTGATCTTCTTCTGGTAAAGCCATTCCTTTGTTGATTTGAATGTATGCTTTGGGTCTTGTCATGCTGAAAGATGAAGTTTCTCTTCATGTTCAGCTTTCTAGCAGTTCAACCTTGGTTTCATCAGACCATAACACCTTTTCCCACGTGCTTTTGGGAGACTTCAGATGTGTTTTTAGAAAATGTAGCCTGGCTTGGATGTTTTTCTTCGTAAGAAAAGGCTTTCGTTCTGCCACTCTACCCCATAGCCCAGACATATGAAGAATACGGGAGATTGTTGTCACATGTACCACACAGCCAGTACTTGCCAGATATTCCTGTAGCTCCTTTATGTTGCTGTAGGCCTCTTGGTAGCCTCCCAGACCAGTTTTCTTCTCGTCTTTTCATCAATTTTGGAGGGAGCTCCAGTTCTTGGTAATGTCACTGTTGTGCCATATTTTCTCCACTTGATGATGACTGTCTTCACTGTGTTCCATGGTATATCTAATGCCTTGGAAATTCTTTTGTACCCTTCTCCTGACTGATACCTTTTAACAATGAGACCCCTCTGATGCTTTGGAAGCTCTCTGTGGACCATGGCTTTTGCTGTGCGATGCGACTAAGAAAATTTCAGGAAAGACCAACTAGAGCAGCTGAACTTTATTTGGGGTTAATCAGAGGCACTTTACATTATGGCAGGTGTATGATGACTCCTATTTAACACAATTTGGAATGTGATTGCTTAATTCTAAAAACGGCTACATCCAGTTATAAGAGGGTGTGCAGACTTATGCAACCACATTATTTTTCTTTTTTTCTTCCTTCCACCTAAAATATTTCAGTTTGTTTTTCAATAGAGTTGTACAGTTTATAGGTCACATTAAAGGTGGAAAAAGTTCTGAAATGATTTATCTTTGTCTATTTTTTTTTTTTTTTTACAGCACAGAAACTTGACATTTTAACAGGGGTGTGTAGACTTTTTATATCCACTGTGTGTGTATATGTATATGTATATATATATGTATATGTATATATATATGTATATGTATGTGTGTGTGTGTGTATATATATATATATATATATATATATATATATATATATATATATATATATATATATATATATATATATATATATATATATATATGTATATGTATATGTATATGTGTGTGTGTGGCTTCTATCGCTCTTTTGCCCACCATATTATAAATTATTGCTGTGATATGTGAAACAATTGCTGTATAGAACTACTCCTTACAACAATCACCACACAAACCCTGCACTCACACCATACTGAGGATCGGCAGTGTAACGGAACCCATCACTGTTTTACCCTGTTTTATGATTATTATGGTTAAAATATGATCCTACTATATGTATGCTGGTTTATGCTCTGCAGAATATTAGCCAGACTTTTGCAGACCTAGGCTAATAGATAATCCTATTACAGAGACTCAAGAGATAAGAAAGTTGTAAAGGATCCTTGCATTTTCCAAAGTGTTTTCATTCTCTGATAAGAACAAAGAAGTGTAATTGAATCAATGTCTGATTGTATCCAAGTTGCCAGGGAGGTGTGACTCACCTATTGTCCTATATGTGTATTGTATGGGGGTATGTGCAATGTCTGTGTGTTATGTGTAAAAACATACTTTTACTAACTTTTGAACCCCTGGTCTGATTCATGCCATTTTTGTATATGTTGTTCCCCTGGGTGAGAGCTATTGAACGGTGCTGGACTTAAAGGTGTACCCCCTGTATTTGGGGTACATCCAGAATGTGGTTAAAATTGTGTCTGTTTTAATTGTGTTACCTGTTATCTGAGGGGAGGAGACGTGGGGGTTGAACCATGTAGATAATTGGCTGTTGTGATAATTATGTGGGTGTAGCCCTTCAGAGCGCACCATTGCATAAAAGGAGATACCCTGTTATTAAAAAAATAGTTCTTCTTGACCCTTCAAAACGTAGTCTCGTCGCGTTATTGGAGGGGATCGCTATCATACTGGGGATTGCTATGCTTTTGCATACTCCCTTGAGCTGTAACTACTGAACGCTTGTTCCTGATGTACTATCCTTGGAGTCTGTGGTGGTTTTGGTGTCCGGTGCAGTGCTTGTAGGCCTCGACGCAAACCAGGACGCGTCTATCAACGGAGGTACCCGGTCGGGGTGCCAGTAGATCCGTTACAGGCAGTAACCGTGAAACAGTACTGTATGTGGTTAAGTAACCTGGTTTGTGAAAAATCCGTCCGTTGCTATGCCTAAAACTGTGAAATACAGTAAGCGCTTGCTTAAAAGGAACCATGTTTAAAATGGTTTGGATAGACAGAGTGATGGTGGATTATGTGGCCTCATTTGCATGTCCTGCCCAGTTTTCCCAGACTGCAGTGCATATACTGTATTTCTGAGAAATTTGAGCAGGAAATAGGTTTTCACCCACTTATTTTTAGACATTCAAACAGAATCACTAATGTACTACTATATATATATATATATATATATATATATATATATATATATATATATATATATATATATATATATATATATATATATACTTTGCAAAAGTATTCACCCTCTTGGCATTTTTCATGTAATGTTGGCTTACAACCTGGAATTAGCATGGATTGTTTGAGGATTTGCATCATTTAATTTACAGAACATGCCCACAACTTTTTTTTTTTTTTTTAATTGTGAAGCAAAGAAATAGTACAAAATAACAGAAAAAGTCAATGTGTATTCAACCCCCTAAAGTCAATACTTTTGTAGAGCCATCTTTTGCGGGAATCGCAGCTCCAAGTCGCTTTGGATAAGTCTCTATGAGCTTGCCACATCTTACCACTGGGATTTTTGCCCATTCCTTCTTGCAAAACTGCTCCAGCTCCTTCAACTTGGATGGTTTGTGCTTGTGAACAGCAATCTTTAAGTCTGACCACAGATTTTCCATTGGATTGAGGTCTGGCCTTTGATTAGGACATGCCAACACATTTACATGTTTCCCCTTAAACCACTCAAGTGTTGCTTTAGCAGTGTGTTTGTGGTCATTGTCCTGCTGCAAGGTGAACCTCCGTCCTAGCCTCAAATCACGCACAGAGTAGTACAGGTTTTGATCAAGAATATCCCTGTATTTAGCACCATCCATCTTTCCCTCAACTCTGACCAGTTTCCTAGTCCCGGCTGCTGAAAAACATCTCCACAGCATGATACTGCCACCACCATGGTGTTCTTTGGGTGGTGTGATCTGTTGGATTTGTGCCAGACATAGCGTTTTCTTTGATGGCCACAAAGTTAAATTTTTGTCTCATCAGACCAGACCACCTTCCTTCATACATTTTGGGAGTCTCCCACATGCCTTTTCGCAAACTCAAAACGTGCATTTTGTTTTTAGCTGAAAGTAATGGCTTTCTTCTGGCCACTCTGCCATAAAGCCCAACACTATGGAGAGTACGGCTTATTGTCGTCCTATGTACAGGTACTCCAGTCTCTGCTGTGGAACTCTGCAGCCCTTCCAGGGTTACCTTAGGTCTCTGTGCTGCCTCACTGATTAATGCCCTCCTTGCCCGGTCCGTGAATTTGGTGGGCGGCCGTCTCTTGGCAGGTTTGCTGTTGTGCCATGTTGTTTCAATTTGGTTATGATAGATTTGATGGTGCTCCTGGGGATCATCAAAGATTTGGATATATTTTTTTTATAACTTAACCCTGACTTGTACTTCTCAACAACATTGTCCCTTACTTGTTTGGAGAGTTCCTTGGTCTTCATGGCAGTGCTTGGTTAGTGGTGCCTCTTGCTTAGGTTTTGCAGCCTCTGTGGCCTTTCAAAAAAGGTCTGTGTATGTAATGACAGATCATGTGACACTTAGATTGCACACAGGTGGACATCATTTCACTAATTATGTGACTTCTGAAGGTAATTGGTTGCACCAGAGCTTTTTATGGGCTTCATAACAAAGGGGGTAAATACATATGCACATGTCAATTTTCTGTTTTTTAGATCTGAAAAATAGTTTTATGTATATATATATTTTTCTCATTTCACTTCACCAAACTTAGATTATTGTGTTCTGATCCATCACATAAAGTTCATTATTCATAATTATATATTTTATATAAATATGTGTTATTTATTTTATTTTATTTTAGACGTGTGTGTTGATACAGAATATTAAGTAATGTTGTATAAAAAAAAATCTAATAGATTCCAGGGAGAGGGGACATTTTTATATAAATATGTAAACTACTTTGTAAATTTTGCAGAGACTTCTGAGGTGTTCTATTGCTGTTCTAAAAATCTTAAGGATTTGTGCTTTGGAGTTGCATATTTACTTTTTCTTTGCCCCTCTGGTAATGTAAAGGTTAAATGAGTCACTTAGTAGTATTTGTTCTTCTCCTGAATAACCACTTTAATTACTGTAAAACATCCTTGTACCCTATGTAATGAGTATGCGCTTAGCAAGGTTAAGTGATGCACTCTGGTTATTGGAGTAGCACCAGTTATTGAAGTTGTCATATCCTTTTGTACAGAGCTTATTAAACCTGTGTACTTTTTCTAGGCCTGACCAAAGTGTAAATGCTACATGGATTTCATGTTCCCTTTGTAAATACCGTATAAGCCGACCCGAGTATAAGCCGAGGCACCTATTTTACCACAAAATGCTGGTTAAAATGAATGACTCGAGTATAAGCCGAGGGTGGGAAATGTGCTGCCCTCTGTGTCCCCCTCTTGTGTGCCCTTTTCTTGTGTCCCCCTCTGACTCTTCCCCCAACTCCCCTCCTCATCCCCTTCTCCTCGTCGTCCTAAACCACCCCTTCTCCTCGTCGTCCTAAAGCACCCCTTCTCCTCGTCGTCCTAAACCACCCCTTCTCCTCGTCGTCCTAAACCACCCCTTCTCCTCGTCGTCCTCAACCACCCCTTCTCCTCGTCGTCCTCAACCACGCCTTCTCCTCGTCGTCCTCAACCACGCCTTCTCCTCGTCGTCCTCAACCACGCCTTCTCCTCGTCGTCCTCAACCACGCCTTCTCCTCGTCGTCCTCAACCACGCCTTCTCCTCGTCGTCCTCAACCACGCCTTCTCCTCGTCGTCCTAAACCACCCCTTCTCCTCGTCGTCCTAAACCACCCCTTCTCCTCGTCGTCCTAAACCACCCCTTCTCCTCGTCGTCCTCAACCACCCCTTCTCCTCGTCGTCCTCAACCACCCCTTCTCCTCGTCGTCCTCAACCACGCCTTCTCCTCGTCGTCCTCAACCACGCCTTCTCCTCGTCGTCCTCAACCACGCCTTCTCCTCGTCGTCCTAAACCACGCCTTCTCCTCGTCGTCCTAAAACCCCCTCCTCACTTACCTCCATTTGCTCCTCCACGCTCCTTCCTGCGTCTTGACCCGGCCAATGCTAATGACGTGGCGTGTATGTAATGTCACGTCATTAGCATATGCCGGGTCCCGACGCGGGAAGGAGCGCGGATGAGCAGGTGGAGGTAAGTGAGGGGTTTCGGATGAGGAGGGGGGAGGGAAAGAGACACGGGTGGTTTTGAGAGACACGGTGGGGGGGAGAGTGACTCGAGTATAAGTCGAGGGGCCCTTTTCAGCCTTAAAAAAAGGGCTGAAAAGCTTGGCTTATACTCTAGTATATACGGTGCTTATAGCCTTTCTCTGATACACATGAGGATTATGTCAGAGATTTTGAAATGGATATAATACTAATATGATTGGTTGTTGATAATAAAAGCTCTATGTAACTCAGATTTGGCCAGCTTGCCTTTTTGTTTTTTGTCATGAAAAAATCAGTGCTGCAGAGGTGAAATGGATAACACTGTGGAAATGTAGCTTTGCAGCACACTTGAGTCCTCTGACACGTTCTGATTTGCCTGTGTCATTTAGATCCAATCTAAAACTTTTTTTTATTGCTTTCTGACACCCAGCCTTATTAACTTGCATCATATTTTAAAGCCTGTAACACACTCAAGTTGAATTTAAATATTTCATCTATAGTGTACATGTAGACATTTTGTCATTTGTTAAAATGTTCTTCTATCAAACATGTGTTACACTCTCATTGATTTGTCTCCTCAATGGTCCTCTCATTTAGTGAACCACTACAGCTCAAGAAAAGGCACTTGTTGGTCAAGTATGTACCAAACCATGTTCATACAATTTTTTTAGAAAAGTCCAAGATTTCTGAAAAATTCTGTAATTCATTTTATGGCAGGGGTGCAGTAATCAATGGAGTCCGGTTTGTGTGCTGTAAAAAAATGAGACTAAGATAAATCATTTCAGAACTTTTTCCACCTTTAATGCAACCTATAAACTGTACAACTCCATTGAAAAACAAACTGAAATCTTTTAGGTGGAAGGAAGAAAATATATAAAAATTAAGTAATATGATTGCATAAGTATGCACACCCTTAAACTAATACTTTGTTGAAGCACCTTTTGATTTTATTACAGCACTCAGTCTTTTTGGGTATGATTCTATCAGCATGGCACATTTTGACTTGGCAAGATTTGCCCACTCTTCTTTGCAAAAACACTCCAAATCTGTCAGATTGCGAGGGCATCTCCTGTGCACAGCCCTCTTCAGATCACCCCACATATTTTCAATTGGATTCAGGTCTGGGCTCTGGCTGGGCCATTCCAAAACTGAATCTTCTTCTGGTGAAGCCATTCCTTTGTTTATTTGGATGTATGCTTTGGGTCGTTGTCATGCTGAAAGATGAAGTTTCTCTTCATGTTCAGCTTTCTAGCAGAAGCCAGAAGGATTTGTGCCAATATTGACTGGTATTTGGAACTGTTCATAATTCCCTCTATCTTAACTAAGGCCCCAGTTCCAACTGAAGAAAAACAGCCCCAAAGCATGATGCTGCCACCACCATGCTTCACTGTGGGTATGGTGTTCTTTTGGTGATGTGCAGTGTTGTTTTTTGCGCCAAACATATCTTTTGGAATTATGGCCAAAAAGGTCAACCTTGGTTTCATCAGACCATAACATCTTTTCCCACATGCTTTTGGGAGACTTCAGATGTGTTTTTGCAAAATGTAGCCTGGCTTGGAGGCTTTCGTCTTGCCACTTTACCCCATAGCCCAGACATATGAAGAATACGAAAGATTGTTGTCACATGTACCACACAGCCAGTACTTGCCACATATTCCTGCAGCTCCTTTATGTTGCTGTAGGCCTCTTGGTAGCCTCCCAGACCAGTTTTCTTCTCGTCTTTTCAGCAATTTTGGAGGGAGCTCCAGTTCTTGATAATGTCACTGTTGTGCCATATTTTCTCCACTTGATGATGACTGTCTTCACTGTGTTCCATGGTATATCTAATGCCTTGGGAATTCCTTTGTACCCTTCTCCTGACTGATACCTTTTAACAATGAGGGATCTCTGGTGCTTTGAAAGCTCTCTGTGGACCGTGGCTTTTGCTGTGGGATGAGACTAAGAACATTTCAGGAAAGACCAACTAGAGCAGCTGAACTTTATTTGGGGTTAATCAGAGGCACTTTAAATGATGGCCGGTGTATGCTGACTCCTATTTGACACTATTTGGAATGTGATTGCTTAATTCTGAACACAGCTACATCCCCAGTTATAAGAGGGTGTGCAGACTTATGCAACCACATTATTTTTCTTTTTTTTTCTTTTTTTCCTTCCACCTAAAATATTTCAGTTTGTTTTTCAATTGAGTTGTACAGTTTATAGGTCACATTAAAGGTGGAAAAAGTTCTGAAATGATTTATTTGTCTAATTTTTTTACAGCACAGAAACCTAACATTTTAACAGGGGTGTGTAGACTTTTTGTGTGTGTGTGTGTATATATATATATATATATATATATATATATATATATATATATATATATATATATATATATATATATATATATATATATATATATATATATAGTGTGTGTATATATGCATACATACATACATAAATACATACATACATACAGTCAGGTCCATAAATATTGGGACATTGACATAATTCTAATCTTTTTGGCTCTATACACCACCACAATGGATTTGAAATGAAACGAACAAGATGTGCTTTAACTGCAGACGTTCAGCTTTAATTTGAGGGTATTTACATCCAAATCAGGTGAACGGTGTAGGAATTACAACAGTTTGTATATGTGCGTCCCATTTTTTAAGGGACCAAAAGTAATGGGACAGATTAACAGTCATAAAACAAACTTTCACTTTTTAATACTTTGACTGCAAAGGATTTGCAACCATTACAGCCTGAAGTCTGGATAGACATCACCAGACGCTGGGTTTCATTCCTGGTGATGCTCTGCCAGACCTCTATTGCAACTGTCTTCAGTTCCTGCTTGTTCTTGGGGCATTTTCCCTTCAGTTTTGTCATCAGCAAGTGAAATGCATGCTCAATCGGATTCAGATCAGGTGATTCACTTGGCCATTGCATAACATACCACTTCTTTCCCTTAAACTCTTTGGTTGCTTTTGCAGTAAGCTTCGGGTCATTGTCCATCTGCATTGTGAAGTGCCGTCCAATGAGTTCTGAAGCATTTGGCTGAATATGAGCAGATAATATTGCCCGAAACACTTCAGAATTCATCCTGCTGCTTTTGTCAGCAGTCACATCATCAATAAATACAAGAGAACCAGTTCCATTGGCAGCCATACATGCCCACGCCATGACACTACCACCACCATGCTTCACTGATGAGGTGGTATGCTTTGGATCATGAGCAGTTCCTTTCCGTCTCCATACTCTTTTCTTCCCATCACTCTGGTACAAGTTGATCTTTGTCTCATCTGTCCATAGGATGTTGTTCCAGAACTGTGAAGGCTTTTTTAGGTGTTGTTTGGCAAACTCTAATCTGGCCTTCCTGTTTTTGAGGCTCACCAATGGTTTACATCTTGTGGTGAACCCTCTGTATTTACTCTGGTGAAGTCTTCTCTTGATTGTTGACTTTGACACACATACACCTACCTACTGGAGAGTGTTCTTGATCTGGCCAACTGTTGTGAAGGGTGTTTTCTTCACCAGGGTCATCCACCACAGTTGTTTTCCGTGGTCTTCCGGTTCTTTTGGTGTTGCTGCGCTCACCGGTGCGTTCTTTCTTTTTAAGTATGTTCCAAACAGTTGATTTGGCCACACCTAATGTTTTTGCTATCTCTCTGATGGGTTTGTTTTGTTTTTTCAGCCTAATGATGGCTTGCTTCACTGATAGTGACAGCTCTTTGGCTCTCATATTGAGAGTTAGCAGCAACAAATGCAAATAGCACACTTGAAATGAACACTGGAGCTTGTATCTGCTCTTTATAAATGGGATAATGAGGGAATAACACACACCTGGCCATGGAACAGCTGAGCAGCCAATTGTCCCATTACTTTTGGTCCCTGAAAAAGTGCGAGGCACATATACAAACTGTTGAAATTCCTACACCGTTCACCTGATTTGGATGTAAATACCCTCAAATTAAAGCTGAAAGTCTGCAGTTAAAGCACATCTTGTTAGTTTCATTTCAAATCCATTGTGGTGGTGTATAGAGCCAAAAAGTTTAGAATTGTGTCGATGTCCCAATATTTATGGACCTGACTGTATGTGTATATATGTATATGTGTGTGTGTGTGTGTGTGTGTATATATGTATATGTGTATATATATATATATATATATATATATATATATATATATATATATATATATATATATATATATATATATATATATATAAAATTAGTTTTGCAGTATAAAGTGGTTCCTCTTTTATTTATAATAGAAAATAAATGGTAATTCTAATGCAAAGGTAACAGCTATATCCGTATTGCATTTGGATTACTGGACATTAATGGCTAATATCTTTTTTCTTTCCTTTTACAGTGGTCTTGTGCCAAAGCTACTATTGCAGTTAATTTCTCCTTAAGGTCTGCATGTGATCGTATTCTTTGTTATAGTTAGAATGTCTTAAGTAAATCACCCTGAATTATCTGATAACTACTCCACTTACTGGGAGGATCATCAAGGCTGACAGTCTGTGTGTTTGCTGGAGAAAAAAAAAGATAAATGATTTAATGATTCATATAAGTAATGTTATTATCAACGTACTTAAGCAAGAACAAGGTTTTAGGATTATGTAAACTCACCCTAATGCTCCATCTCAAGGAAGTCTCTGTCAGTTCTCCTTTAAGGTACATCCCATGTTGATTTCCTAACTTATCGGAAGAGCTTATGTAAGAATAAAATATCCCAGGAGGGATTTTTCTTTTCCCTATTTTCTTTTTCCTACGTTTTTTAGATCTTTTCTTGTCCACCCCTGCATGTAGATATCAAAGTGGCTCATTATACATAGGGTAGTGCATAAAATGTATAAATCTCTCACATTTTAAATCTTCACCTCACATGAAGTGGGAGAAACGAAGAGGAAATCCTTATTTTTTTTTTTTTTTTTTTAATCCTGTTGTAATTGTTTGGCATGGATTCATAATCTAACAGCAGACAAGAAAGGATCTGCTTACTTGTTCTTGGCATTTATCCATTGACCAGCTCACTATTAATAAGACAAGCATAATAAACTCCAGAATTTCACCATTCTTACAACGTTTTTTTATTTATTTTTTCTATTTTAAATGATGTTGTATAAGTCTAATGTGCGTATAAACAAGGCTATTTTATACTGTGAAATCTTGTGCATGTAACCATCTAGATTATTCTGTAATGCCATAAACTCCAGTTGTAGTTGACTTGTTTACAGTACTTCAACATTTGGAACCTTCTTTTTTTTTTTTTTACTAAGTTTTAATGCAAAAAAAACAACAAAAAAGCAAACCAACTATTTTAGTTGAAGGCATGCTATTTTTTATATAAAATTTTCATAAATCTTGCTGCATTTGCCTCTCGTTTAGTCTTGTTGATTTGATTCTTCTTAGTTTGGGTTTTCCTTCATACTCCAGCCTTTTTTTATGTAATCTCCTCAAGTGGCCTTTTATCTGACTTTCTAGAAGTGTCTTGTATTTGAGCCACATGGTGTAACTCCTTGAAAGCTTTCTTAAATATCATCATTTATATGCTGATTTATTATACAGATTTAAATTTCACAGTATAATTCAGTCACAATCTGCTTCTTCAAGGGGGCTTGATATGAACTTAGTTCAAACCTACCCCAGCAGAATCATGTAGTTCCTGTACTCTGTGGCACAAAAGATGGCTTCTGAGGAGGGCAAAGCCCAAAAGGTACAGACAGATAATACTGGATACAGTTAACTAGTGGCCTCCGGCAAGAACACTCCCCAAGTCAGGATACAAAACACAAAAATAGTCTCACACTGTGGATATGCGAAAACTAAAACTGAACCTTTTATTGAATGATCAAAACAACATATTTATACTCTCCAATACCACACCCTTGTGTACATGTGTGTGTGCCTATTGTCACACATCTGCCTTGTAGCCTTGGTTAATAGAAAAACAGTTGAGATCAAATTCACCAGATATCAAGGTTGTTTCACTAGTCAGCTATAGATGTTAAGCTCAAGTGTTTGCTTAGGACTACTTGAAGTGCATGCATCTGTCTTGACTGCTGTTTATCAAGGTCTGTATCTGTGTGGGTGCAATGATCTGCAGCTAACTTCTGTGCAGAGCATTTTTTTTACCATTTCCACATAATCACATATATCGTTACCAACGTTTTTTGGCAAGCCCGCACTGCTGATAACGCAACATTAAAATTGCGGGCTCGCGAACCGAGGGCAGCGGTTGCGGGCAGGCAAGGAGTGCTGCGTTGATGGCTCCCTGCCCAAGTAGTCCCTGCGACCCCGTACGACTTGGGCAGGGAGCGTTAAAGGCTCTCACTGTGCTGGTGGAGATGAGCGCCATAGGTACTCATCCCTACAACCCGCGGAACTAAAAATCAACAGAAATCTCAGTTGCACTATTCACAATGCGAGACCCATAGCCGTTTGGGAAAAAAACGCGTTGAAAAATTACAGCCGTTATACTTGCAAAAAGGAAAGCGGCACTTCCCCCCCCAAAAAAATACGACCCGAGGGCACTTATAAAAAATAAAAATACGAGGTAAAAAAAATACGAAGTTAACGGCCGAACCACACACATACAAGAACACCAAAAATACAAAAAAAAAAAAAAACGCTCTCAGCACGGGGGTACAGGCACGACATCTGGGAGTCAGGTTGCGCGACAATTTAACCACAATTTGCCGAGTTTCTACACACGAAAATTGGCTAAGCGAGGGAAAAAAAAAAAATGGCAGCCGAGGGGAAAAAAAAAGGCTACACGACCCCTAAACGCGCATAACACCACCAAGCACATAATACTTTTACACAGGCACATACAAGGTATAAAATACACTGTTGGGTACGACGAAAAATGCAATGACTGACAAAGGTGCTCAGACCACCAAAACTACACGAGCGGAGAGCCACGCAATGAGCGACAAAGGCACTCAGCACAGGCCTCACAATCCGCGCACAGGGTGCTCAGACAACCAAAAGTAGAGCAGAGGCGATCAGCGGGACCCTTGCAATGAGCGCCAAAGGTGCTCACACCACCAAAATTACACGAGGGGAGAGGTTGCAAAGAGGGCCGAAGGTGCTCAGACGGCCAAAAAACTTACATTGTGTGCCAAACCGCATTCCCAGCCTTACAGTTTTATTGCCGCCATTTTTTTACGGGCAAGTCGCTAGTATATAACTTGTATACATAATAACCATGTACAGGCAACATATAACAGACACAATAATATATAATCACAATGTCATTCTCCCTTGGCCATATTCATAATTACTGGCAATATTCGTCCTTAAACAATGTAATCATGACCGTAACAAATATCTATGTTTTTGGTCCCACTTACTTTCAGGGCCCTCTCCTACTAATGAATTACTAAAGTACTATTCATTGTTTGTACTACTGTACTTTGTACAGTGGAGGGATTCCATCACTCTTAGCCCACCATAAGTGAAACAATTTTTGTAGTTGACCACTCTACAAAAATCTACCACACAAACCAGGCACTCACCCCACACTGATTGGCAGTAACCATGAAACAGTGCTATATGGGTAAGTGTCCTGGTTTTGTGCATAATCCATTTCGTTGCTGTGCCTAAAAGCTGTGAAATACAGTGAGCATAAGATTAAAAGGAGCCAAATATAAAATGGTTATTGGATTAATAAGAGTGAGCGTGCATTGTGGTCTCATTTGCATCCCCACACACAGTTTTCCCACAGTGCAGTGCATCAACTGTATTTCTGAGGGGATTTGAGCAGGAAATAAGTTTATTAACTTATTTTTTTAGACATTCAAATGGAATCCCTAATGAACTATTCATTGTTTTATACTACTGTTCTCTAGTTGATGTACAATATCCATGTAGATCGTCCTACACTTGGCAGGTTCGGCGAGGAACAAAAATGACATACTGAAATGGCAATGTACGGTTTGTTGCAATACAAAATTTCCCTTTATTCCTTTGGGTTGCATGGACATTCTAACATCCGCAGGAATAAATGTGAAATTTGTTATTGCACTAGAGACAGATATGAGCTTTTACAGAGCTCTTGTAAATTGTAATCCATTCAAGACCTGATGGGACGTGCCTCTAAAATCAATAAATTCTATGGTGCAGACACTCCTGCTTAGACCTCCATTAAATAATCTGTCCCAGTGCTTTAAAAGCGATCACAGGAAGCATTTAAAAAATAATTTGATGAGAAGAACTTCAGGTGAAAATGTTTACACTTGAGTTTAGTAGCCCACATGATGGTGCGGACGAGTTTTAATGACTTTGGTGGGCCTTTAAATATTTTTTTGAGGGGCATTAAATGACCACTGTAGTGTATTTACAAGTCAAGGTCATGCATTTTTGCTGGCCATAAGCTATTAAACAGTATGCAGTTTACAATTTCAATAGAAGTTAATAGCATATACATGGCAAACAAACCTAGCATGACTTGTTAATGCAGCTACTTCCTTCCCAACTGCTACAAATCTGTGTTACTACTTGTCTATCCCTGACAAATACCTGGAGCCACAACTCCTAAACAATTACTGCTGGTTATTTAGTTATTGTGTGTGTATATATAGTTAAATGTACAATCACTTCCCTAGATCCTACAGAAATGTTTTGGCTTCCGGTATTGACGTCACACATAAATGTGGGAAACCTGGTCTACCTGTGCCTATATTTCTGAGCTAACTTGTGTTCACTAAATATGGATTATCCCTTTTTTTATTTTCTTGTATATGACGGAAGGCAGAGAAGTTGTATAACCTGTTTTGTGTGCTTTTACTTTGTGTATTTCTAATCCTGTGGCAGTCACCTCAGATCTTCCCTTTCTAGGAAACATTCTCCAGATGAGGCCTTTAATGGCTTGGGTCAAATAACGTTTCTTGTTCGCTAGCAGGACTCTGCATGTAGTAATTCTTTGTGTTATTGTGAACTTTGCTTCATGCTAGAGGTGCGTGAAATGAGGCATGAACAAACGAAATAAAACTTTTAGTGATGTGTTAAAGTTTTTAGTTTCCTCTTCATTAACCACTAGGACAGTGACCTATAATATAGGATGGATGGAGATATATATATATATATATATATATATATATATATATATATATATATATATATATATATATATATATATATATATATATATATATATATATATATATATATATATATATATATATATATATTGTTGTTAAATAAACACCCAAGTTTTGCAACATAAATCTCCCAACACTTTAATTTTCTGGGACCTCTTTTTTTTTTTTTAAAGCTGAATATCAAATATGTGAAAATATAAAAATATTTGCAGTTTTACGTTTGTAATGCTAGCCTTATCGAGGATTAAGTTATTTTTCTTATTTTTTTTAGGGTTGATGTTGTCCTCTTATGTTTTCCATCAAGCATTTAATAGATCATGTTCTACAGAATTGTAAAACTTTTTTATTTATTCTTCCATGAACAGTGTTTAAGAAAATGACTACTAAAGCATCTCAGAAATGGATATAAAGCAACGGGTTTCATTTATTAGGGAGTAAAAAGAAACTAGAGAGAAAGTAAAATGTATGTTTGCGAATAAGAAATGAGTGAACCATAGCAAAGAAAAATCAAATGTAATTGATACATGGGCAGGAGTACAGGAAAGTGTGACACAGAACATTATAAAACTCTGGATGCCAACGGTTTTGTGCTATTAAACGTATTGTATTAAACATATGAGCACACAGATAACAGACTCCATGATTTTGTGTCAATGAAGAGGAAACTAAAAATGTAAAGAAAACCTAATGAGAACCCTAAAATGTAATATTTCATATCGCAGATACTCTGCCAATACAATGGATTGTGATATAAACCTCCGAGCCTATATGTAAAGAATATAGAGATCAACAATCCAAGTCAATCCTATATCAAAGGGATAGCATAGAGATCAGGCCTATGACCTCAGTGGGTCCTCCTGCCTGGAAGGCTCTCTGGCTGCAGCCCCAAAGCTGACTAAAGTTTCTACAATAAATAGGAAAAAACTGAATGTATAGAATATTAAGACTACTGTCTTTAGTCAAATTCAACTCTTTGGATGATTTTCCTTTTTTAAATTCTTCATCTCACTTTCTTTCTTCTTATCAGTCTATTTTCTCTATTCTCTCTCTATTACCTCCTTGATTTTCTCTCTTGCTCTCCAGCTCTGCCTCATTATTGAAATTTTAGATGTTTTGTTCCCACATTGGAAGCTGTCTCTAACCATTTGCAATATTATTCCTTAAGGTCAGTGACCTAAGTTCCTGTCTAGGCTGCCCCATATATAGTCGGACCAAGAAAAGCCTGTGCTCCACGTTCACTTCCTTCCTGAATTAGCTAGTGAAACCCTGTGTAAGTGAGATACTGGTCAGAAGAAAGGAAAGTTATTTATTATCTCTTGATAACACTCCACAGGAGAAAATATTTTGATGCAATGTCTGTATTGCATCAGGACAGCCACCCATGTAACTAAATAAATACATAAAATGTATGTGTGTGTATATATATATATATATATATATATATATATATATATAGTGTGTGTATGTATAATATATTTCTACCTCCTGTGTAATTTATTGTCTAGAAATCAACCAGATCCTCCAAAACCTGTTCTTCAAATGTGTATGTCTTTCCAAACCTTGCTTTTCTCCTTCTTATGTATACAAAAGTTTACAAACCATGTTAAATATCCTGTCTGCTTGAGCGTTTCCTTCACATATTCAGAGGTTCACAAATATTGCATGTTTCCTTGTGATGTTTGTATTTAACTCAGCCCATTATCAAACATATGTTTAAGTATATGTGCAGAAGTGGTACAACTTTCACATTTCTGTATTATACATTAATGTATTTTCTTTATTGCTTATTCTGACATAATTTGCAGTTCTAATCTAAATGACTGAAAACCTGTAATGCGAATCTGTAAGTCTGTTTAAAGCATCAATATAGATGCACATTTAAAATATATGCTCTTGAAGAACTACACTTTTAAAGTAGGGCGAGTGTTGTTAGAATACAACCTGTAATTTATTAGATATGCAATTATGCTTCAGTAAATTGCGATTCCGGACATGAGAAGAGAATTTAATTTTTTTTAAAATTATTATTCCTTCTTAAAGAAATAAAATAAGGAATATCCTCTATGAATTATAGTTATTCAAAAGGCCAAACAGAAAAAAGACGACCACAGTAGTCCATTCATTTTGTTTGTGTATTCTCTCATGTCTCTCCTAACAGTCAGACTTTTTAAACATTTTTTTAAGAACAGATCTATTTAAAACTTGATAAATGACCAAAGTACTGGGTCTACAATAGGGATTTATTTAGCAGTATAATATGAAAGCGTCCTGGGCAGATCTACTTCATCAGCCCACCCTTCTAATAGGGGAGAAAGGGAAATAGATTTGATAGTGTCTGAAACACTGAAGTTGAAATGTAAGATTTTAAGCTACATTGAATACATTTTTTTGTCAAATTGATTTACTGCTAATCCATTACTAAATTTCTAAAATACATACTTTCCTGTTTTTTTCTTTTTTTTTAACCAAGCTCCTCAATCGACTGGCTCCCAAGTTTTTTTTATTGTAATTTCTCTTTATTTCTCTTTATTTCTCTGTATATGCTCTTGTAGTAGTGATGAGTGTCTTTAAGTGGAGGGCGGTGTTGCAATATTTGGGATGTTAAGAACTGTAAACTGATTCCACAGGTGAGGCATCTATAACACGTTCACAAGTATTTGCTGAATGCCTCCAAGATAACGGCTCCTCCCTTTGTGACCTACTTGCTGCTTTGGGGTTAGGATTCAATGAAATTCATGTAGACACAGTGACTTCTGGCAAAGCTCTAAGTCTACAGTAACACCACTGCATTGCAATTAAAACAAATCTTCCTGGTAAAATTTCATTTTTGTTTTTCTACGCTTTGCCATCCTTTAGCAAATGGGCCTTTATCTGTGTATCTGCTAATAACTCAACACCCTGTGACATGGGCATATTTAGGTTTTGTGCTGCCCTGGGCCTATTCAGATTACCAAGAGCCACCCCAAGTTACTACTGCTCTTATGCCAAATCACAGTACAATAGTTCTTCTTTTTTGTATGTGTGTGTTTATATGTATATATGTATATGTGTGTGTGTATATGTATATATGTATATGTGTGTGTGTATATATATATATATGTATGTATGTGTGTATATATATATATATATATATATATATATATATATATATATATATATATATATATTGTGTCTTTAGATGCTTGGCGCTTATCTTCAGTTTCTTTTTCCTTAGTGCTGAAAAATAGACAAGGAGAAAAGAGGCTCCTCTACTTCAATGTTCCTATCCTCAATATCTTTGTTAAAGCGTTTCCTGTTCCATGACCTTGTAAAGAATGGCTTACACAGTTGGATATGTATAAATAAAATATAATGACCATGACATAATAAAGGTGTCAGTTATTCCTACAACAGTTTAGTACCGTAATACAATAAAAACAAAGATGTATTTTGTTTTAGCTTCAATCAATGGCTTTTTGTTTTGACGTTTAAACCGTTTCAGTCCACTTTGTGTTGTTGTTTTGGCTTATAACCTTAGCAGTTTGTGAATTGTACTCTTTTGGATGCTGATTAAAAGACTATGGTAGTCCTGTACTTAAAGTATTTTTTTTTTAAGAGCTACACTTTAAAATAGACAAAACATTTTTAAAATGTAAAAAATACAGCCTTTAATTTTGTATCTTTTGTATGTGATTAAGCTGCAGCGGGATGTACTCTTTTGGTTTCTTCTGATCAACTTCATGAGAAGGGAAGACATTTAATGCTGAGGTAACTTCTATCTGCAGAATTGGAAAGTTGTCTCTAAAACTGCCAGTATTTCCAAAAACTTAATGGCAAACTCATTAGTTTATAAAGCAAGACAAAATCGGCTTAGAAAAGATAATGCATTCCTGAGGGAAGAAATGGTTGTATTTAAAAGTTACAAATGTGAAGGCTGTCTTTTTATTTATATATATTTAATTTCTATTCATTAAAATTATGCTGCCATTATTAAGCTTATTTATTTAAAATGTCATTTAATTAAAATAAAATCTGACCACATTGCAATGTGATATATTTGATCAGACCTGCTTGTTAATATGGATATATGACCTCCTGTGTGTTACAACAGGCTTCATATCTACTACTGGTTTATCTGTTACTATTCAAGTTAGATTCTGCTGTATTAAACCACTATCTTTAAATCTGTTCCTTTCAGATGTTGAAACCAGCTTTCTGATGCAACACGGCATGCTGGTTCCAGGACAGGCACAGGATGAGTTTAAATAATGGCGCCGGCCATGAGAAGGCGTCTTACAATCTCTACATTTACCCTCAGCTCTCTCTGGACAGTTCTACCTGCTGCACTGTTTTGGCCTCCAAGGAATCCGCTGCTTCCGAGGTCATTGGAAATGCAGTTACGGCCCTTGGTCTGGACAGCACAAAGACTTATGTTCTGGCTGAGGTGAAGGAGTCGGGAGGAGAGGAATGGATCCTTGATGCAAATGACTCTCCAGTGCAGAGGGTACTCCTTTGGCCAAGGAGGGCTCAGGATAGACATCCGCAGTCTGATGGCTACTACTTTTTACTTCAAGAGAAGAACCAAGATGGGAGTATCAAATATGTCCACTTACCGCTGGTGTCTGAACAGGAAGAAGCCAGAAGGTTAGTTGAAAGAGGCTTCCTCCCGAGACCTCAGGAGGACTATGATGACCTCTGTAACTTACCCAGGCTAACCGAGGGAGCTATTTTAGGCAACCTAAAGACCCGTTTCATGAAGCACAAGATCTACACCTATGCTGGGAGTATCCTGATTGCTATCAACCCTTTCAAATTCTTACCAATCTACAACCCTAAATATGTTAAAATGTATGACAACCAACAGCTGGGGAAACTGGAGCCTCACATCTTTGCCATAGCTGATGTGTCTTATCACACCATGCTAAAGAAAAGGGTCAACCAGTGTATAGTAATCTCTGGGGAGAGCGGCTCAGGCAAGACACAGAGCACCAACTTTCTTATACACTGTTTGACTGCACTGAGCCAGAAGGGTTACGCAAGTGGAGTTGAAAGGACCATACTTGGAGCTGGTCCTGTGTTAGAGGTAAGGGACAATATTGAGTGCTTGATGATACTGGGGATGAGAAGCATAGGAAATGTTTTGGCATGTGTGTATATGTTTGTATATGTTTAATTTATATATATATGTATATATATATATATATATATATATAAAAATAAATGTGTATAATATATTCGTGTAGAAAATTTACATTAAATATAGACAGTTTGGGATTTTTTTTTTTTCATCGGTCCTATTATGTTACCCAAAAAAGAAAAACTAGAGCGGCAGTGATCCTTTAGATGCCTAAACTTCAACACATGTACTTTGTTTCAATTTGGTTTTAATGGAAATCAAATAAACGATAAATCAAATTTAAAGGGTCTCCATGAGTAATTTTTTTTATTTTTACTTTTTTCATCTTCACCACTGCTAAGATAAAGTAAGATCAAACATGTTATTATCTGCCTGTCTATTGTAACATTTATTATTTTCAATTAATATAATTTGATCTTGCGTAGGGGAACATTTTTTTGTATCTTATAAAACCTATTATTTGGAATGTAAGATATATGGATTTGGACTACAGTGGCTATTAAAGTTGAAATAAGGACCTTGCATTGTTGATAATATCCCAGCAGGTTGAGAAGATCATCTTCTGATTCCTTTCCCAATAAACTTTCTACTCAAATAAGTTAATGCCTCCAAAACACAGTTTTCATATTGGGTTCCAAGTTCTTATTTGACATTCTGTTAGTGTTTTGTGCAAATGCGTTTTCCTTTTTATAATCAAATGTAGCAAAATAAATAAAGTTAAGCTAAGCAATAATACATATATAATCTGTTTACTGAAACCAGTAAACGGGTTATATTCATTCTTAATTCTGACTTTTATTGCATGTAGAATATAGAAGGTTTCTGGATTTCACTATGAATATACTATACCTGTGTGTGTATTTACTTTTTTTGTGTACTTTATTTTATTAATAAGTTTTTAAAAGCTCTGCTTTTTCTGCCTTCAATTTTACAAATAGTTTCAAACTGGTTTTCCCCTCTCCAGCTCATAGGCATATTATGTTCCTAGTGAAACATTGTTTTTCTTTTTAAGCAGAGGAATTCCATATTGGATATACACTTTTACTGCTATTTTTTTTTAAATCTCAAGTAAATATCTTTTTTGTGCCAACAAGGGACACAGAGTATGTGTTTGTAATGGGAAAATTGATCTGAAACGTAGCAGCCATACTAATGTTGGTTCACAAACACTTTTTTTCTTGAAGTACAGTGGTCCTTTTACTGAGCATGTTCTACATTGGGACAACAGATAAAGAATCCTTTTTATATTAATCCCTCTGAGCAGATCGTGTCCCACACCCTGCACACGTGATAGGGAGTAGAGAGAAGCCGATCAGCTGAAGTAATAAGTAACACCATGTTTGTTCTTCGAATACTGATTTAATTGCTGATCCAAATATGACCAAACAAATGATTGCTTATTATATGAGGGCTTCTTTTTCCAGGGAGATGTTGATTCATTTTTGACTCTCTGGCCTCATGGACCATAACACAGCAGGACATTTTTATGTCCATGGTTGTGCTGATCCACTTGGTATTCATGGCAGAGATACTAGATTGAGTTGCCAGTTCCATTTCCAGTGGGCCACAGCATACGGCTTCTATGTGAGCTCCCATACAAGTATTGACCAGGCCCAACCCTGCACGGCTTCAGGGTGGTGTGACCTCTTGGTTCCCTGGCTGGAATCGAACCCAGGTCAAAGTGGTGAAAGCACCAAATCCTAACCACTGTATTACAAGGGAACCTTTATAGTAGCTCTTTAAATCACTCCTCCTACTCTCCAAAAAGTAGAATATACAGTGTTGTAGAAAAATGGCTGGTACAATTTAGATTTTTCTCTAAAAAATATCCCAATTTGTTTTAAAGGTGACAGTCCATTTTAATTCAATTACAATGTCAACATTTCTAAGTAAATATTCTGAAATCTTACAAAGTGTTAATAGTGGAGGTAGAATATATTTGTGTACTATCATGGAAGAACCAGCTAAACTCCTGTATTTTGATTTCAAGTTGAGATCATCTTGATACCTATCTCTCAAAATTTTCTTATTCAACATTTCAGCCAGCAGAGTGACATCATTAAACGTATTTTCTTAAATTATTGTACAGGGCTTTCTTCATTATGCTCAGTGGACATAGAAGATTTGTCTTGACTTTCAAGCTCCAGTTAAATATACATTTTTAAAGTTTGTGTTTTGTAAGCAAGGTTGCATATTAGATTTGTGTTTGCTCTGATGGCCGAGCTAATCTGAAATGTGTCGTTGGCCAGTTCATGCTTTATAGAGAGGCTGTAAACATGAACATATTGTGCTGTTTTGCTGACCTCAGCTCCGGAAGATGTCCCATCTTCACTCGCCTCTTTTCCTTCCCTTTTTGTCTTGGTGCTTGTGAAATGAATGCATTCGTACAAGAGGAAATCTACCACTATGTCCTAGTCTGCTCATTACGAAACACACACACACACACACACAGTATTTCAGTGTGTGTCTGTGTGTATATATATATATATGTATATATATATATATATATATATATATATATATATATATATATATATATATATATATATATATATATATATTCACACACACACATATCTACGTTTGTATATGAACGACCTACACCATACAAAGGTATAAGTTGTTGATAAAGGAACATACACAAATGTAGATGGGCTCTGGATGAAGTGTCTGGTTGGTTTGAGTCTTTAGCAGCCACTATTAGTTCACAGGGTTCCCTGGTGGTACAGTGGTTAGGATTCTGTGCTTTCACCGCTGCACCTGGGTTTGATTGCAGTCAGGGAACCAAGAGGTCACTCCACCCTGAAGCCATGTCTGGTTGGGCCTGATCAGTATTTCAATGGGAGCCCACCTATGAATACCAGCAGATGTATTCTGTGACCCACTGGAGAAGGTACTGGCAACTCACTCTATTATCTCTGCTATGAATACCAAGTGGATCAGCATGGTGTATTATGATCTATGAGGTCACAGGAAGTTGGACACAACTAAGCAACGCAAAAACACACACTAGTGCAGGCGAGCTGCCATGACTGTATTGCCTCCTTTTTGAAAGTATGAGGGGAACGGTGCCGAACAGGACTTGTAAGTTTTTAGTTGTGGGCAAGCACTTGCTGATAAAAGGGAGGGTATGAAATGCTAAATATTTATTTAAACCAACCAATCAATCGGCAAATCCTCCCTCCCCTACTTCAACTGTAAAAAAATATATAATTTAAGGCAGTGCAGGAGATACAGTCCTGTAATCTTTCAGACACAAGCGGTGCCTGCTAAAATAAAGAGACTTTCTGAAAAATGCTTTCATGAGGATTGCTTACACAGCTGCTAATGTTGTTCATTTGTTACATACTTTATTTAACAAACCTTTTTTTTTCACAAACCCCAGATGTCCTTTAATTTTTTTAACAGATTAAATGTATATCTAAGTTTCCCTGTTCTTACCTCTCTCTAATCTATCACATGCTGTTTATATCCGACACACACATTACAATGAGTCATTCGATGCACACAAAGATTTATGTTATTTTAAAAATAAAACTAGTTTCCACACCCCCAGAGCTGCTCACGTAGGCACAGTGTACCTACTAAAAGAAACCCTACATTTGGGTATGGATTTTACCCATTTACCAACCTTCAAGCTAGCAGCAGCTCAATGCAGAGATCTGCAGATCAGTGTCTGGCTCCTCCTTACTTCCTTCTCTAGGGGGACTACACATCCCATGATTCCTTATTGCACAAACTTTAATACATTGTAGCAATCCGCGATGACAGTGTATTAGCTGCCTGTGATTGGCCAACATGAATTATGAATTTTATGCTAATTTTAGCAGGGATATCAAGGGGTGTTAACTCACAAAAGCAACTGCTTGCAAACATCAGCTTAATTTATTTGTGTTTATTTTGGTATTTTTTCATGCAAACAAATATTTTCATTCTCCTCTATCGGATGCACTCATAATCCAGGTAATTTAAATTTTGCCTTTAAAAATATATTCACAACAAAAGAGCCCCAGCTACGGTAATCTGAATTGTGATGTTTGTTACATTGTACAAATACCAAATTCAGCATTTTCTTTCTACACATACAATAACATGGCACACTGTACCTATGTAAGCACAAATCATAAAAGCATTGAATTGCTGTTAAAATTACATTATGCACATGTATTGGTTGACATTGACTAGATTGGCCTAAACTGCACATCAAGATTGTTCTATGTAATCTACACTTTTACATATATTGAGAAACACAGATACACTAATATTGGATACTCATATACACCGTGATTAAGACCGAACGCTTTATTTCTGTACTTTCTTGGAAGGGTCCATTTTCAATCCCGCCATACTTTCATAGTACAAAGAGACACATGTTCTAGTTCTTCTGTTTGCAAACAACCATAAAAGATGGTATAGAATGGCCACATTTCATAGCATGCCTTTAAAACCCTGTTTTAAACATTACAAATAGGCTGTTTTTTAATTAATATGTGTCACAGAGGTTAAAACTTGCTTTTTGATCAAGAGCATGACAAAAAACAGGAAGACAGCAGTTCCTAAAATGTTATTTTTGCCTTTTTTATGTTCTAATTTTATCTTTACACTAAGAGTTGACAAATCTATACCAAACTTTGTAGCCAATCATATCGGTGAATTGCTGCCAAGACATTTCTGGTAAAAGGAGAATGTTGTATCTACTCTTACATGTAGAATAACCAAACCAGTTAAGAACTAGAAGGAAACTTGTTGGGTGATTTGAGCCCAGCTACATACATCTATCGTATCCTGGCTCTTAACTTAGTCTTGTCAACACTTTACTAGTACATTTTGTAATGCCACCTTTAATAACTATACAAAGCCTGTATGCACATCTCACTGGCATGTATGAGTCTGTGCAGCCAGCCTTTCTAGAGAGCCGGATAATCATAATCCAGTCCTTGTGGAATGAAATCAGGCCAGGATTTAAGCATATCTCTGCCCAGATGCAAATTACTACATCAACATGACCTATGCTTAAAGCAACACAGCGGAGATTCCAAATATGGTGTATTTTAAAACAAGGTAATAACAAGTATTTGGAAAATGTAGGCTTTTTTTTTAAACATTCGGTTTATTCGTAGTATAATTGCTACCGGTCAGTCAGCCTTTTCCGATCCACCATCTAAAAACCATGATCCTTTTCTAATAACATTAGACTCGTGCATTACACTCTGGAGGAATTATGTTCAGTGTAAAGTCATATGCAAATGAAAAGACCGAGCATGCCAAGACCACAGGAAGTATTTAGGCTGTAGTTACCTATAATTTTAAAATATGCAATATTTGGTACCTCCTCTGTATTTAAGTTACAGCGATCCTTAAATCCTAGAGTGATTTCAGCCTTTGAGGACTGGAGATCACAGCCCTGCCCTAGAAATGATCTCTGCATAGAGCCCAACAACTCTGGTGAAATGTCTTGATTAATTCACAGTATAGTGTGCTCTTGACATCTAACAAAGTTGCCTTTGTAGAGATCTTAATATATATTTCATCATAAGCAGCACTACGTTCTTGCATGAAATGTTTAAAACTCTCTCTTCCCTGCATGGTTGAAAGTTTTTGGGATTTCCATTCTCTTGTATTTTTATAGAAACTTCCCTTGTGCTAAAACTATTCTAAACAAAGAGAATGAACTACATTTCTGCCAGATTGGTGACGCATTACTGGCCCTGTCTAGATTAACAAACCAAGGCTATTTTTAATTTTAAAACTTTTTTTTTTTTTTTTTTTTCTACAGTGAAACGGGGATGTTTTGGGCTGCGCAAACGTGGCAGTGTTAGTAGCTCAGAATGGTAGATGCCTATCCCCACCCCAAGCAGGGCAGACCCTTTCTGTACATGTGCCAGATTCCAGCTGGCAAGGAAACATTTTACACTGTATTTAAGAAAGAAATAACCAAAACCTTATATTTAGAGGCTCATTGCAAAGATTCTGCTTCCTTCCAGATTGCAATTTTTCTTCTAACTGTTCACCATTAGGACAACGTGGATTATCCTTGTCAAGTTTTATAGTCCTATTTATATTCATCTGTTAAAGTGGAACAGGGGAGGTTCCAAATATGCTGTAATGTAAAATTATTGGGAATATGTGTATTTTTTTCAGTTACCGGTAAATGTTTGTTTTTTTTACACATTTTTATCTAACAAATGGACATACATTTCAAAACATCCATTAAAAATTTCCATACAGACCGATGTGTATATACCCCTATATATTCAATCCTTTAAAATATTAGCCTTTACATTTATGTAAAAATCCCAAAATATACCATTCTCATTATTTCAGGTCATTCATTTTCCATTGTAATTTAAATTGAAACTCCTTTTAAGGTTCCCTGATTTGCCCACCCATTATTCTATTTTTTTTCCAGGATCGTGTGGTTGGATTTCCTCACATCAGCATTGCTATTTTCACTAAACTTTTTTTTTTTCTTTCTTTTTTTTTTTTTTAGTAGGTTTATGAAAGTTTCTAGAAGGTCTTTGAGAAACCCAAGAACAAACAGACATATTTCACATTCTTCCATGGTCAAAATACATTTTAAATGCCAAAGAGCTGGCAGTTCAGTGATATTCAGCAGAGCACTCAGTGCTTTGTAACGACCCTGATATACGTTGGAGTAATCCTTTCACTGCCAGCATAACTTGGTGTGCTTTTCATTGAAAGAATTAAAGCACCACTATAACAAAAAATGCATTTATACAGAGTCGGGCTAATAGTATAATTGAGGAAGAAAAGTCATAAAGCTAGTTTCTCATGGAAAAATATATATGTTGATACCTCTGTAAGAGACATCCATGATAAATTTGTGGAAGATGTATGTTTTCTGTGCCTGTGATATGTCAATTTCAATCAAATCAATCAACTAACAAGCTCCTCACCCCTCCTGCCACTGATCGACAAAAACACCCCCTCATGATTCAACTCTCAGGATGATAGATTACAAAAACAAAATTAAGTCCTCTATTTGGGAATAGAGATTTAAAAATATTTTTATGTTCCTGGCTCCTACAGCTCCTAATGTTACAATTCAATGCCTTTTACCTAATATAAATTGGTGCTAATAAAATATAATATTTACCAGATGTTTTTGTTTAGTTTTTTTGAGAGAGAACTTAACTTGATAATGGTAAAAAATTACGATTGATATGCAATTTATTTTTTTTAATGTGAAGCAAACAACAAATAGGACAAAATTACAGAAAAAGTCAATGTGCATAACTCTTCAACCCCCTAAAATCAATACTTTGTCGAGCCACCTTTTGCGGGAATCACAGCTCCAAGTTGCTTTGGATAACTCTCTATGAGCTTGCCACATCTTACCACGGGGATTTGTGCCCATTCCTCCTTGCAAAACTGCTCCAGCTCTTTCAAGTTGGATGGTTTGCACTTCTGAACAGCAATCTTTAAGTTTGACCACTGATTTTCTATTGGATTGAGGTCTGGGCTTTGACTAGGCCATTCCAACACATTTACATGTTTCCCCTTAAACCACTCAAGTGTTGCTTTAGCAGTGTGTTTGGGGTCATTGTCCTGCTGGAAGGTGAACCTCCGTCCTAGCCTCAAATCAAGCACAGAGTGGTTCAGGTTTTGCTCAAGAATATCCCTGTATTTAGCACCATCCAACTTTCCCTCAACTCTGACCAGTTTCCCAGTCCCGGCTGCTGAAAAACATCCCCACATCATGATGCTGCCACCACCATGTTTCACTGTGGGGATGGTGTTCTTTGGGTGATGTAATGTGTTGGGTTTGCGCCAGAGATAGCGTTTTCCTTGATGGCCGAAAAGTTACATTTTTGTCTCATCAGGCCGGAGCACCTTTCTCTATACATTTTGGGAGTCTCCCACATGTCTTTTTGCAAACTCAAAACGTGCCATTTAGTTTTTTGCTGAAAGTAATGGCTTTCTTCTGGCCACTCTGCCATAAAGCCCAACTCGATGGAGCGTACGGCTTATTGTCGTCCTATGTACAGATACTCCAGTCTCTGCTGTGGAACTCCTCAGCTCCTCCAGGGTTACCTTAGGTCTCTGTGCTGCCTCTCTGATTAATGCCCTCCTTGCCCGGTCCGTGAGTTTTGGTGGGCGGACGTATTTTGGCAGGTTTGCTGTCGTGCCATGTTCTTTCCATTTGGTTATGATAGATTTGATGGTGCTCCTGGGGATTATCAAAGATTTTGATATTTTCTTATAATCTAACCATGACTTATACTTCTCAACAACATTGTCCCTTACTTGTTTGGAAAGTTCTTTCATGGCAGTGTTTGGTTAGTGGTGCCTCTTGCTTAGGTGTTGCAGCCTCTGGGGCCTTTCAAAAAAGGCCTGTGTATGTAATTACAGATCATGTGACACTTAGATTGCACACAGGTGGACATCATTTCACTAATTATGTAACTTCTAAAGGTAATTGGTTGCACCAGAGCTTTTTATGGGCTTCATAACAAAGGGGGTAAATACATATGCACATGTCAATTTTCTGTTTTTTAGATCTGAGAAATAGTTTTATGTATATATATTTTTCTCATTTCACTTCATCAACTTAGACTATTGTGTTCTGATCCATCACATAAAATTCAGATTAACAAAACATTGAATTTAAGGCTGTAATGTAACAAGAGGTAAAAAGTCAAGTGGGGTGAATACTTTTGCAAGGCACTGTATGCAACAAACCCTGGCAGCTCTGGCATAAAGGCTTTTTCGCAGTCTTTGTTAGTGCATTAAAGCTTCCATGATCCTCATACTTCTCTTTTCAAAGCTTATGGTGTTACAGAGAAGGGAGGGAAGGTTTCCTGTGCTGAAAACGTATCTGAATCCATCAACGTATCAACAACCCCCCCCCCCCCCCCCTTTCTAATCTTGAATATATTACACAAAATAGGAGAACATTCTCACTCTCAATGTAGCAGATATTTTTGTGCTGTGCACACAGTATATATGTCTTAAAGCATGCACAGACGTTCATCTTGAAGGTGAAATATTGCTGACATTTTGGCCTAAAAGTATGTTTGTTAAGCTTAATATTTTTTTGTTTTGAGGGTTAAAACTGTGTGTAACCTTCTTTCAAAAGTATGTGCGAACAGATTCTTTGTTTTGCTTCAGGGCTTCCTTAGTGAATGTATGTACCGTATAAGCCGACCCGAGTATAAGCCAAGGCACCTATTTTACCACAAAATACTGGGAAAAATGAGTGACTCAAGTATAAGCCGAGGGTGGAAAATGCGCTGTCCCTCTGTGCCTCCCTCTTGTGTGCCCTTTTCTTGTGTCCCCCCTGTGTCTCCCCTCTCCCTCCCCTGTGTCTCCCCTCTCCCTCCCCTGTGTCTCCCCTCTCCCTCCCCTGTGTCTCCCCTCTCCCTCCCCTGTGTCTCTTCCCCCCCTCTCTCCCTCCCTCCTCATCCTCAACCTCCCCTCAACCTCCCCTCCTCATCCTAAACCCCCCTCCGCACTTTACCCCTTTAAATACCTCCCCCTCTCCCTTTCCCCTCACTTACCTTCATCTGCAGCTTCGCCTCCGCTCCTTCCTGCGTCGGCACCCGGTATATGCTAATGACGTGACGTCACATGCGCCCCACGTCATTAGCATATACCGGGTGCCGACGCAGGAAGGAGCAGAGACCGGAGGAGAAGCTGCAGATGAAGGTAAGTGAGGGGAAAGGGAGAGGGGGAGGTATTTAGAGGGGTAAAATGCGGAGGGGGGTTTAGGATGAGGAGGGGAGGATGATGATGGGATGGGGGGGTGGTTTGAGGATGAGATGGGGGGGTGGTTTGAGGATGAGATGGGGGGGTGGTTTGAGGATGAGATGGGGGGGTGGTTTGAGGATGAGATGGGGGGGGTGGTTTGAGGATGAGATGGGGGGGTGGTTTGAGGATGAGATGGGGGGGGTTTGAGGATGAGATGATGGGGGGGGGGGTTTGAGGATGAGATGGGGGGGGGTTTGAGGATGAGATGGGGGGGGGGTTTGAGGATGAGATGGGGGGGGGTTTGAGGATGAGATGGGGGGGGTTTGAGCATGAGATGGGGGGGTTTAAGGATGAGATGGGGGGGTGGTTTGAGGATGAGGAGGGGGGGTGGTTTGAGGATGAGAGGGGAGAGTGACTCGAGTATAAGCCGAGGGGGCTCTTTTTAGCCTTAAAACAGGGCTGAAAAACTCTGCTTATACTCGAGTATATACGGTAATTTGTTGCTGCCCAGCACCACTACATAAATTGTTTTATTTTTTTACGCCCCCCTTGCTCTTGCTCTCTGTCTCGTTTCCTTGTCCGCACAGCATGCTGGACCAGTCACACCCATCAATCACACACCCCTTCCCAATCCTACTGGGTTCCGCCCCAATTGCAGTTTGCAAAACCACAGCAAAGAAATCAGCAAGAAACAGCCTGCACGGGACGACACTTAACCCTATCCACAAGAGAGCTCTGCAGCTCCTTGTAGTAATTTTGTACGCCCTTGTTGTCTTGTACAGGAATATTGATCTATAATTACTTAAGTGTCTCCATGAATCTTTTTGCTTCCTAAGTGTCCTCTTACCAAGAATGAAGACACACATATCCATCTTTCCCTTCCCCTAATTAGACAGAACTGGTCTCTGCCTGGATGCTAATTCCATCCTTTTCTATCCATGAAATGCAGACCCACAATTATGTCTGTTTCCTAATGTAATTAGTTGTAAAAGCAGCTGCTTTCATTTGCAGGGTCAACTTCTCTCAGGGAAGTGCTTTATTTTGGACAATGAGAGATGGCTGTTGCAAACTAAGTGTATAAATGTAATGTGTTGCTCCTCAGCACCACACATAAAATTAAGTTATACCTAAAGACGTTCTCTCGTCTGTAACCCGGGGACCCCCTGTATTGCAGTATATAATCTTTCCTAGTAAACAAATAGTGAATTTAAAGCACCTCTGAGTAGGGTTTTCAACTCAGTAGGGTCTTCAACCAAATTGTTGTCTTATTGTATTATATTTTGTATTTCTACATACCTTATGTTTATTTTAACTCTTATGTAACTTTTCAAAATAGTTCTGTGGAAAATGTTGGCATAATAATCATCTTCA
The DNA here is from genome assembly GCA_027410445.1 of Discoglossus pictus. Taxonomy (NCBI): domain Eukaryota; kingdom Metazoa; phylum Chordata; class Amphibia; order Anura; family Alytidae; genus Discoglossus; species Discoglossus pictus. Next base: position 288,506,876 of record CM050163.1, read on the forward strand.
TCCCTTTTCCATGTCCTAAGCATTACTGATAAATCATTCAAGTCTAAACATAGGCATATTTATGTTTTTAAGCTGCCCTAGGCCATTTACATTAGTGTGGCCCCACTTGAAGCTCCTCCTTTCCTCTTTTATATGTGTGTATATATAAATATGTACATAGGTAGGTGTGTGTGTATGTATGTGTATTTATATGTGTGTGTATATATATATATATATATATATATATATATATATATAATATATATGTGTGTGTATATAAATATAAAAAGTCTACACACCCCTGTTAAAATGCCAGGTTTCTGTGCTGTAAAAAAATTAGACAAAGATAAATCATTTCAGAACATTTTCCACCTTTAATGTGACCTATAAACTATGCAACTCAATTGAAAAAGAAACTGAAATCTTTTAGGTAGTGTGTGTATCTATGTGAGTAGAGAGTCAGGACAGTAATCCAGCTGTTGAAATAACTATTCAGCCTAGGCATGAATGTATAAGGTGTTTATACTGATAAATAGCACTGAATGTTAGTTGCTGCATCCAGTTCTGCAGTGAGCCTGACAAGCTACATGAGATGACCATCAATCCTTATGACGGAGGTTGGGCTTTGCTGGTTCCACAGCTTGGTTCCACATGTTGGCCTTTATTCCCCACAGTGCTGTGTAGCCCATTATGACTGGTGATTCCTCCCTGTGCCTGGAGAGCGCAGTGATGTCATGCTGCATCAGTGCTTCCTGTGACCTCACCACTTTGTGCAGAGCCCTGACTCAATCCTACCCCCCACCACGGCGGCTTCTCTCCCTGAACAATTCTTAATAAAACTAAACTCCCTTAAACTTCAAATTACAGCCTGCACTAGAACATGCAGCCTGTCTTTTGCATGAGGTCATTTAGCTTGTTGACCATCAGAACTTGTAGGGAAAAGTCACTTCATTTATGTGATCATAAAGTGTGAAGCTTAAATCAGGTCTGAAGTGTTGGTAAGAAAAAGGGAAAACAGTCTGTATGGGACAGGACCGTTCTTTATCCGCTGTTTTATTTCGTGTTTTTATTGCTTTTCAAACCTATACAAAAATCTGAGATAGGAAAAAAAAAATATTACAATTTCAGCTTGGTTCCTCGCTGTATTTTGCTCATTTGTTTATATTCTATTCATGTTAAAACTTAAATTGTTAGCTAAAATTATCAATAAAGCAAAAATGACTTTAAGACTGTAATGTTTATTACAATCCAAAATGAATGTCCTTGTCCCATCAAAGGTGGAGGTACAGTATATAAACATTCATGGAGAGTGGGGAGTCCTAAACATCTCCACCACTCCTTTTCTCTTGGGTGACTTACATTTTTTTGCATAGCTCTCTCATAAAAAGCAGACCGATGATCTCACTTACAAGACTGCAGACTATCTTCTAAAACACAACACACATGGAATTATTGCCTCCGACCAATGCATTTCTGGAAAACTCGGCACATAGATATTTTTGTTTTTAAAGAAACCTTTATATGAGCAGGGAAAATGCATTAACCAGGCTTACTGTTTTCTTATCAAGAAGCTGTTAATGCATGGGTTATTTATCACGCTTTACATTAAGAAAATATTAAAGAAATATATTCTGTAGAAAAAGAGTCCAGGAACATGACATTTTGGGGTTGGGACAACCCCAAAGATCTGATATGCCTCTGGGTTCTTAACAATGTTTCCAAATTGACACATTGTTGAAATGAATACATTGTTTATAGGTGTGTATATATCATGACTAGAAGTATTTAGGAGGACGGTTGAGTATTATCTGCTAGTTTTAGAGCACTGTAATGGTCTGTGTATTGTTGAAGAGGGACATGCTCTCCTTCTACAGTGAACAGGTTGGGGGCCACATGGAAAGTACCTGAGAGCTGTGTATGGCCTGCAGGCCGCCCATTGCCCACAACTTGCATAGAGTACAGAATAGTGGTTACATTCCACACTTAACAAATGTATAGTAAGTGGGTACTTTTTCATATTTTACACATATAAGAACAGGTTGTCAAATGTGTCAAAGTACAGTGGATTCTTGAAATATTCTGAGTGGTGGAGTCAAAAATTGTTAAAGAGCCATGTGATGCCCTGTCGTTTGACATTATTTAAAAATGTGAAGATTGTCCTATTGCTGAACAAACTTCCTATTTCTTTTGATTTGCTTTACCTGTTTCTATAAAGTGACGAATATCTTAAACACTGTCTCGCAGTAAGTATAAGAAGAGCTTGTGTCTTGTCTGCTTATGAACAGGAACATAGCATGCACTTAAGTTATGCACAAATGTGTATTGTTGCAAGTATCCAATAATAAAAAAAGTTAATTTTATTTTAGGAACACTTTATTTTTAGCGGTTTAAAAATAAAAAAATACGCTGTGGAGAGAAGTGATAAAATTAAATATAAACAGCAGTGTTTAAATCCAATACTTGAGCACAAATAATTATTGCCTTTTGTACATTTTGCAATTGCACTACATAGTTTTGACTCGATTGGATATTCTAATGACTCTATATAATTGTTAGCAAGTCCTCATAACGTTTTAACAAATCCTCATATAATGCAGAATTCATCTGGTTTGTGTAGTTTTTATTAATAAAAAAAAAATCTGAGTTTTATCTTCGTTAAAAAGCAACGATGTTAAAAACAAAGCAACAGAATACTGAGGTATCTACCAGAAAAAAAACATTATACTAGATCAATAGAGGAAATACAATAAATGTATATTACACAAAAAGGAAAGTGCCCGACGGTCCCGTTTTGCCCATTCACTGGGCTTACTCATGGGCTAACAACTATGATTGCTGTGAGGCTATTTATGCCCCGGTTTCACTTCCTGTATCTAGGGCGTGATGACGTCATCGCGTAACGTCTCGACGTCACACGCTACGTTACTTGCTTCAAAATAACTTTAATTCTACTGTGTTGGACGGACATTCAAGTTGGAAAAACTTTATTAGTCTGTTTTTGAAAAAACTTTATTAGTCTGTATCCAATAATATCAACATACATTTACATACTGCAATCCTTGTAATTTTGGGAGTGTTTTTTGCAGTGTTTTTAATAAAGCAAAAAACTATAGCAGTGAGTCTACCCATGTATAGGGCTACGTAATATGTTGGTGCATTACAAATAAAAAATAATAATAATATGCATATACCTAGCACAAGGTTGAGAACTTTAAAGAGATACCAACACCTCAAAACCATTCAGACAAAACTGACAATTACTGTGTTTTCTCTTTGCAAAGGCTTTGTCCATTTTCAGGAGCTGGAATTTGTCAAAACTGAAGCTCCCTGTAATTGTGGTGGGTGGGTTGTATCCGAAGTCTTGCTTGTAAATAAAGCCATGGTGTTTTCATACCTTTGTTTAAATATGTTCTGAGCCTAGGATATTATAGGTATAATAGACTCTCTATGGTCTAAGAATGGTTTATCTGCTCAACACCTTTTTCTAATACCTTCACAATGGACAGGGATACACACTGTCTTTGCAGTTGTTTTCACAGTAATTTTAATGTGTAATGATGTTAATTAAAATATTTTCCCTTTCTTTTTTTTTTTTTTTTTTTTTTTACTAGGCTTTTGGGAATGCCAAAACTGCTCACAACAATAACTCCAGCCGCTTTGGGAAATTCATACAGGTCAATTATTTGGAGAGTGGTATTGTACGGGGGTAAGTAAACTTATATGGTTCATACGATTACATGTACTGGGTAAGCCGCTCACCTATAGATATTGTTACAAATTTTTTCCACTGTTGATTTTTTTTTTTTTTTTTATTGACTTCTGTCTTTTCTTATATTTTTTTTTAAATCTTAATTGCATATTATATAGTGCTATTATTCACTGATGTTTTTTCTCTGTAGATTTTCAATACGAATGCTCTCTTCTTACCACATTATATTTCAAATTAATGGTTTCCTTTTTTACCCTTTCTTTTCTCTTTTGTGTGCTCACCTTATGCATTGAAGCCTTTCTGCTTTTTTATTGCCTTTCTAGTGAGGCATTTTGTGGCACTGATAGATAAAATATGTTGCCAACATTACCTTATTTAATGACCATAAATAAATGAAAGTTGATGCTTTCCATCCAGACAAAGCTGTCATATTAATAAATGGGATTGAACAAGACTATTTTTATAAGGTTTTGTTTAAGCTTTTGTGAAATTGCAATTTGATTTGCACAGTGAGGTGTCGCTAATCTCTTTCACTCTCTCTTTCACTCTCTCTTTCACTCTCTCTTTCACTCTCTCTTTCACTCTCTCTTTCACTCTCTTTCACTCTCTCTTTCACTCTCTCTCTCTTTCACTCTCTCTCTCTCTTTCACTCTCTCTCTCTCTTTCACTCTCTCTCTCTCTTTCACTCTCTCTCTCTTTCACTCTCTCTCTCTTTCACTCTCTCTCTCTTTCACTCTCTCTCTCTTTCACTCTCTTTCACTCTCTTTCTCTCTCTCTCTCTCTTTCACTTTCTCTCTCTCTCTCTCTTTCACTTTCTCTCTCTCTCTCTCTTTCACTTTCTCTCTCTCTCTCTCTTTCACTTTCTCTCTCTCTCTTTCACTTTCTCTCTCTCTCTCTCTCTTTCACTTTCTCTCTCTCTCTCTCTCTCTCTTTCACTTTCTCTCTCTCTCTCTCTTTCCCTTTCTCTCTCTCCCTCCCTCTTTCACTTTCTCTCTCTCTCTCCCTCCCTCTCGAACTCTTTCCCTTTCTCCCTCTCTCTCTCTCTCTCTCTTTCACTTTCTCTCTCTTTCACTTTCTCTCTCTCTCTCTCTCTCTCTTTCACTTTCTCTCTCTCTCTCTCTTTCACTTTCTCTCTCTCTCTTTCACTTTCTCTCTCTCTCTCTCTTTCACTTTCTCTCTCTCTCTCTCTTTCACTTTCTCTCTCTCTCTCTCTTTCACTTTCTCTCTCTCACTTTCTCTCTCTCTCTCTCTCTCTCTCTCACTTTCTCTCTCTCTCTCTCTCTTTCACTTTCTCTCTCTCTCTCTCTCTTTCACTTTTTCTCTCTTTCACTTTCTCTCTCTCTCTCTCTTTTACTTTCTTTCTCTCTTTCACTTTCTCTCTCTCTCTCTTTTACTTTCTCTCTCTCTTTCACTTTCTCTCTCTCTCTCTCTCTCTCTCTTTCACTTTCTCTCTCTCTCTCTCTCTCTCTCTCTCTCTCTCTTTCACTTTCTCTCTCTCTCTCTCACTTTCTCTCTCTCTCTCTCTCTCTCTCTCTCTTTCACTTTCTCTTTCTTTCTCCTTCTTTCTCTCTCAGGGCTGTGGTGGAAAAATACCTTCTTGAAAAATCTCGGCTTGTATCTCAAGAGAAGAATGAAAGGTGAGAAAACAGTGCTTGTGGCCATGAGAAAGAAAGCTAATGGGAGGTGTGATCTGATGGGAGTATAAGGGGAAACCCCTATGTCACTTTAGACACAATCTAAAACTATAGGCAATAAGTATACTATCAACTGAATGTTATTAGAAATGGCACTTTCAGTAAACTAACATTGAAGTTTGAGATCTTGAGCTGTCAAGTCAGCCTTTCAGATCAACCTACAAACCGAAATTCATATCTTTTGGATATGCAAGATCAGTTCCTGAAGCCGTAGATTCATTTTCTTTAGTTTAGTTACTTGCATACTTGGTCTCTTTTCTGTTGGGGACTGTAGACCCTCCATTTCCTCAGGGGCTTATCTGTAATGAACGGTAATGATTTTATTAACAAGCTCGATTAGTAGATGACTCATAAAGGCTGTCTTGTAGAGGTATATTTCAAGCAGTGATGTTACATGTATGGTTCTGTGTAATAGTTTTTTGTTGTGTTGCCCTTTGAATCCTATATCAATTTTCCTCCATTACCATAAAACACTACCACCTATGCTCTTTACGCCATTACTGTATCTCCAGTTATTTTTGCTGTGACTCACCCATACTATCACCTTCCATACTATTACTCACTCCTGCATGCCTCTGAGATCCAACTCTCCTTCCACAGGAACTACCATGTCTTCTACTACTTGCTCCTGGGAGTCTCTGAAGAAGAGAGGAAGGAGTTCCAGCTCAAGCAGCCTGAAGACTATTTCTACCTCAACCAGGTAATTATTTATTCCGGAATGATGATGATGTTGTCAACAGAAATGGTGTATAATATGGGAGGGAAGGTGCTTGGTATATACAATATGTGAGCGGTATGGGTCGGTGGACATATATAGAGTGAGATTATGACCAAGTACCAACATAATGAAAACCAAAACTTTATAATTCTCTGATTTTAATTTGTAGAACAACTTCAAGGTGGAGGAAGGGGAGGATTTACGACACGACTTTGAGAGGCTTAAACAAGCTATGGAAATGGTTGGATTTCTCCCAGCCACAAAGAAACAGTGAGTACCTGAAGCCTGGGCAATCTGTTACTACCGCTCTCTGCAAGTTTTGTCCATGAAAGATAACCGTATCCAGAAAATATTAACAGTCTGCCACCTCACCTTCTTAGTCTGTAAATATGATATAGCATTACTAGACTTCTGACTGTTTTGAATGCATACACACACCGTTCTACATATAAATCTTGCCCCTATATCACTCGGAGAAAAGAAAACTTCAGCGTTCGAGTTATTTACATTATACAGGTAAACAACATGTACTTTATACAAACTGACACAGCAAAGGTCCCAGTACTTGCAGAAATGAAAAGCACTTATGAATTTTATTGCAGTTTTTTTTTTTGTTTGTTTTTTGTTTAACTTTTATTAAAATTGTTTAAACATACAGATCATAAAAGTATACTGCATGCATCAACATAAAAGATAAACTTATAGAGATTGAGAAGTGATTTAATATTTTAATACATTTTTGTCATGTAATGCAGAGCAACATTTAATTGCTTTATATCTTATCTTTAATATTTATAAAAAAAGGGGAAGACTATTACCTAAATGTTAAAAGTAACTTCTTATACTCTACCCATTTTTGTCCATCCTTATCTGAGTATAACCAGCATTGTCAGGCTGGTGATTGGAATAACACATGATTGACCTGCCATCTTTTCAACTGTTTGCTGCAAAAGCAATCACAGTTTTGCTTTGCCAGCAGTTTATTTTGATAACTTTTTGTTTTAAACATATTTGTTTTTCTGTCAAACACCAATCTATAAATGCGGATGATAGAAGAAAATGATTTACTACATATTCTCACAGCTGTAACAACTTATGCATCTCTATCACTCCAGCTGTCCTTATAATTGGTTCCACTCTCCATCTGATCCTGCAGCAGCTGACTTTAAATGTAGTTAATCTTGTTCATGCTGTTTTTATTTCCATCCTTTTAGGATTTTTTCAGTGCTGTCTGCAATCCTCTACCTAGGAAACGTTACCTACAAGAAGAAGGCTTCAGGAAGGGATGAGGGTCTTGATGTTGGACCTCCAGAGGTGCTAGACACATTGTCACAACTTCTCCAGGTACACACTCACTCCCCATACAGAGGACTCAGTCGTTCTTAGGTTGATAAGTATTGATAATAATTATGAGTACATCAACCAGACTCCTCTATCATACTTGGTGTTTCTCCTACTCATTCCTTCTGCATGTTTTCCTGAATGCAATTTAAAGTCCCAACATTGTCTCCATAAACTTCTCTAACTGCTTCTTTGCTGTAGTCAGGTCCCGCTACTTTCTTGCTTATACCAGCCTCACGTAATCTATGAAATTCATAATTCTTAGTTTGTTGCACATATTTTAGAGATCATTTCCTTCTTCATCAATGGTTCTCAACTTCTTTTCTTTTTTTTCTTTTTTTATCTTGGACTACCTTGCTATTTTCCAGTGCTCACACTGCCTTTTTGCGTATGGTGATATTACATGTGACACACTACATTTTTAACTAGTTTTGCAAGGATTGCAATAGAGTAAATTTTATTTATAGATGTATTAATCAATAATTTCTTTATAGCTGTGACTAATGGTAGTGGTATGTTAAATGTTTTGGGCCCTCCTTATCCATATTTGTTCCTGTGGACCAGCAGATAAAGTTCAGGGACTGGCATTGGTCCTAGGACCGGCGGTTGAGAACCATGGATCTAGATAGTGTTAACATTTTCCAGGTTAGGAATACACGGTGTGTGCCAACTAGATCCAATAGTTAACATGCTTGCCATAGATATATATCCTCACTTCGGAGAATTGCTATCAGGCAGTACACAAGCTGTCTATGCCTTTATTGTTGGTTAATAAATAATTCAATATTAATTCACAGTTATTTACTGTAACTATTATAGAACTGAAGACAAGCAGTAATGTGATAGCCAGAATGTGTTAGGCCTAGGAAAAGGATCTGGTGTTGACGGTAATATCTGCCTTTTCTCCGGGGTTGTAAAGGAGTATCTTGTGGTGCACGAATTGAATTGAGTTGAAAATGTTCTTGAGGCTAAAGATGTCCGTTCTCATAATTCGGTTTGATTTGGCCTGCAAGGCATACCCTTTTTTTTTTTTTTTTTTTAAACCTTTAAACGTACACTGTCACCTTAACTACAAGCATTTTGCTTCTTAAAGAGCATTAAAAGCTGTGATAAAAAAAAAAAATCTGCAGTGAATCATTTCTGAGATACTCATTGTTTTCCTGCATTATGCCAATTTATGGCTAAGTATGATAAATTGCAGCTCACTGGTTTTACGAGAGTTGAGGGAGAACATTGGGGACAGATTGTTGGTTTATGTGTTTGCAGAAATGGTGTTGGCATTTCAAAGCAGTTAATTTAATATTCACGTACTGCACATTTCCGTAATGCAGCACAGACAGTGGTGAATATCTTGGCAATTATTTACTTCAGGAAAACATTAATTGTGCAATATGTACACAGTTTTTCATGTTTTCAGTTTTTTTTTGAAGAGGTGGGAAAAAAGTACTTAAGAATGGTGTGATACTCCCTTTAATTTTATATTCTTAATGCAAGACTGTGACACTTGCAGTAAGATGATTAAAAGGTCTATATTAAATTGAGGACTGGCTTCTAGTTAAGGGCATGAAAACATCAGAATCCTGAATCTTCACATTATAATGAGCAGGTTTAGTGTCATACTCTAGTGAATCTAGGACATTGTCTCCGTGTACACATTTTTTCCCCCCAGCTATACAGCTGTATTTGTTATTTGGAATGGTATACTGCATTTCAATGTTTAGTAATGTTTTGCGTACACATTACACAAAACTTAGGTGGTTATTACGTTTTAATTTGTTGCCAAATCTGCGTATATGATATAATGGAATAAAACAGTCTATTTTATTGAGCCAATTTTCTTGTTTTTGCAATAGATATGCAACTGATCTGATTTCATTAAATCACATGTATGATCACAAAGACATTTAACTCTAGTCAGTCAGTAGTGGACTTGAGCTGTGATCCCATGTGTAGTTTTTCACTACTGCACATTCAGTCTCTGGGATTTCTTGCTTCTGTTTGTTGTTTTGCAGTACATTTGGATCCTCCTGAGCTCCAAGTATAACCAAATTTAAAAGCTCTAGCACTATCATCCCCGGATCAAAGGATAACATATTTGAACAGTCTTTATTCTAATCTCTCTTGTTGCAGTATTACTTACTTGCTCCATTTTACTCTTAGGTGAAAAGAGAGTTGCTGGTGGAGGCGCTGACTAAAAGGAAAACTGTCACGGTCAATGAGAAGCTGATCTTGCCATATAGCCTCAATGAGGTGAGTCAGTAAGCTGAATAGAGTAACTATGAAGAATGTTCTATTGCATTGCTTGCCACATCCTATGTCCATGAGGTATTAAGGTAGCCATTTTTTTTTTTTAAATAACATGCAGATTTGACTTTATTAGAACTCACATAGTGACGAAACAACTGCACTCAAAAGTATATTTTGGTATGACCATCTTCTTCAGCTTTGCTTGTTTTCTACTATGTTTTAGGCCATAACTGCACGTGATTCTATGGCAAAATCTCTGTACAGTGCCTTGTTTGATTGGATCGTGCTGCGAATTAATCATGCCCTACTCAACAAAAAGGACGTGGAGGAGTCTGTAAATGTAAGTCAATAAAAAATGGCTGCATGTATCAGAGGCCCTTTTGTTTTTCATTGAAAAACCTTAGTATTTGGAAACTGTCCCTCACAGTGTAATGTTAGAACTAAGAATATATGGTTGGCAGTACAAATACTATGAATACCACTCTTCTTTCTTTATTTTGCTGTCTCTCCTTAGTTCTCTCTTGCACATTCTCTCATTCCTGCTTGCAAGCTCGCTTGCTCTCGCACGCCCAATCCGCTTTCTTATTTGTTAAAGTATAAAACAGAATATATCTATCTGTATATAAGTGTGATTATGATGTCTGTGGTATAGTTTGTAATTCTTGTAAAAAGCAAATACCAAACAAAATAAAAGACATTAGAAAGGGAGAAGGAAATGAGGTCATAGACTATAATGCTAATGCAGATATTGCTGCACTATCTTTCTGCATGATGATGATTATAGAAGTCAATACATCTAAAATATATCCAGTGTGACACTGACGGTGTGAATTTCAGTATTTGTGCAGTTTGTTGGGCATCAGACGCTATACAAGCAGTAGCTAAAAAATTACAATTTCCATTTTCATTAAAAACACTTTCCCACGTGGATTTTTTACCCCTTTATATGACGATGCACAGCAAATTTGCGGACTTCCATGTCCCTTTTTACATTTCCTCGCACTATTCACATCTATAACTTGGAGTGGTAGACTTTTCTATGCATCTACTGCATCTACCATTCTGGCTGTAAAGGATTTTTTTGTTTGTTTTGTCTAAACCTACTGATACCCTTTGCTTTCTCTTTTCAACCCATACAGATTTCTTGGGCTATCCAGCTGTAATAAGTTTCTTAGTAACATTAACTCGGTGGTATCACTTTTTACTATATTTTGATCATTTGAATAATGACAGAGCCGCAAACCCCAGCCATTTTTTATCCTCTGCACACAAACACCCGCTGGCATAGAACTGTTCTCATCATAGCCTCTGGTTTATTTTAATTCACTGTTCACCATGTGTCAAGGAAAACGAAGACTGGGATAGTCTATTCAGAGCCTGAAATAACAGTCTAGGGTTTGTGGGGAGACAAAGAGTGGTGGGAATGTGCCAAAGGCTGGGAGTGTCCTGGAGCAGAGTAATCATTACAGTGGGTTATGATTTCACTGCCTGACTGCTTATCATATGAAGTCTGCTTCTATATTTGCAGAGTGTGTGTGTTTTTATAATTACGGATTTGTATCTGCATGTGTAGTAATTGTATATTAAGAAAAAAACAATACATGTATGTCCTGCTAGACATTCCTCATCATGGATATAACCAAAGTCACAAGTTTACCTAGTGTTAAGATTAAATCATCTAAGTTTCAGATTGATGAACATAATGATCACACTTTTTTTTTATAACTTATTTAGTGTTTATCTATTGGTGTCCTGGACATTTTTGGGTTTGAAGACTTTGAAAACAACAGCTTTGAGCAGTTCTGTATTAATTATGCAAATGAGCAACTCCAGTATTACTTTAATCAACACATCTTCAAGTTGGAGCAGGTAAGGAGAAAATGTGATGGGTGGGGCAATATGCAGCAGTATGATTTCCTGACTTCAATACACCCTTTCACATAGAAACAGTGTTTCTGATTTTAAAACATGCCATGTTAAACACAATATGATATTTGATTCCACTGTCCCATTTAATGTAGCATAACTGTTAATTGTTTTCAAACTATATTTCTTAGTTATGTTCAAATATACAAACTTCAATAATCGACAAATACAAGATTTTATTCCATATCTGCGGTGTGGTAACCCCTCTATCTCTTGTTCTGACCAGTGTCGTGGCACTTACATCTCCATGCATTGGGTGAAACCCCTAGCCTAGACCATGCCGCAGACTGCATGTTATGATTCCGGTTGTTGAACTTTACACTTTGTGTAACATGTTATAAGGGATTACCAAATATAAGAGCATGTAAGAGATGCCGATACAAAAATAGATGCATGTGTTGCCCACAGTTACAGGTCTTGCCCACATGCAACCAGGTAAAGTTGAAAGTCCATGCAGTTGCTCCAATTTCTTCTATCCCCAAAATCTGGAGCCATATATTAACATAATGAGTACATTTTAATCCAGAGCCATGGAAAAAAACATACATAATGTTAGTGATGCTTATAAAACGCTTGTTGTAGCTTCTTGGCATGTAAACTGTTAAGTCTCCATTTCATGTCTCCTTTGTTATGCCCTGCAAATGAAAATTGCTGGGACTGTTTTGTCTTCTCTAACACGTCCCTTTGTTCTGCCTCACAGGAGGAATATAAGGGAGAAGGGATCAGTTGGCACAATATAGATTACACCGACAATGTGGGCTGCATCCAACTAATCAGTAAGAAACCAACTGGCCTCTTCTACCTACTGGATGAGGAGAGCAAGTAAGTACAGTAACTGGGACAATCGGAGTGACTGAGAGAGAATGGTTTAAATGACCACTGGAATGTCATATTTATTGTATTCCATTTTTAAGAACTTTATTTGGTAATAGGCAAAATGTTTTTAGCAAGCTTAAAAATAAAATAGCCTTTAATTCTTAACTATTCAGTTTTGCTTTGTTTGTAATCTGGGAGGAGCAGTAGACGCTGGCACTTCTGTTTAAAACTTCAAATATTCTGTTGGAAATCAGCGGCCGAAAAATGCTCCACACATTATACTCCCTTCATCTCAAGTTCGACAGACTAGCAATCTAAGATGGAATCTCACATGGTACAATCTGTCCTCTAAATAAAATATTTTCTCTAAATTGCTTCTATGCTCCCCTCTTGCATACCTTCTAATATTAATAAGTCTGTGAGGTTTTTACCAAACTACAGTGTCTCTTTTTTTAAAGTGAGAGCTTCTTAGTGATATCTGACCTCTTTGTTCTGTGGAGATTATTCCACTGTATATGTATGTACACACATATGTGTGTAGCTAAATTTTCAAATTTTGATGAGAAGTTCTAATAATTCAGGAATTTGTGTGAAATCGGCCTCCTTACTCACTAAAGATCAGTATCCCATGGCTTCATTTCTCCCCCTGCTGGAGAAATAAGATAATGCATGTCTGTTGGTGTGACTTAGTTGGTTCCCTGTAGTTTGTTTCTGAATAATGATGTGGTTGATGTGATTGTTCTGTGTGCCTGCAGTTTCCCCCATGCCACATACCACACATTACTGGCCAAGTTCAAGCAGCAGCACGAGGAGAACAAATATTTTGTTGGCACTCCTGTCATGGAGCCAGCCTTCATCATCCGCCACTTTGCTGGAAAAGTCAAGTATCAGATCAAGGTATGAACTAAATGAGAGCCATGCACGCATAAACTGCATTGTGGGAATCCAAATTACAGCATATTTCTGTGTAATGTCTGCAGTTAGTGGAACCATCCTTTAAGTAACCTGTACTCTAACCCAAACATCTTCATGGTGCTCCAGGTTTCCACAAGTTACCGTATTTTCCCACAGCTCAAACTCCATCTGTCTTACTCCATGTCACTCTGTCCATACTGGAAGCTGTGTACCATACAGAATATTTATAAGGAAAATGGAGCAATTTTGTTACAACACAACTGAATTATACGTAGAACAGAATATAAACCAATTTAACCCAAGCTATGTATTTTGATGCAATGTTGTAGCTGATTACCTTAATCTCTCTATTTTATCTTTATTGCATAAACCCCTATATCACAATATTTTGTAACTAGCAGCAATGTAGGCAGTCTTATATAGAGTATACCCTACACACACTTAAATGGATATGGAAGGTTTGGGGATTTTACCAGGTATATCACATGTATCTATTTACTTTTATTGTACTTTATTTTATTTATAAGTTTATAAGCTCTGTTTTACGGTCTAAAATCAAACAGTCCTTGTATGGGTCTTTCCATTGCGCAGACCATAGGGCTGGATGTGCAGTGCAGTGTCCTACACTGGAGAATGGTGCAGCATGATGAGAGAGAGTCACTGATTGCTTAGTATGATACACTGGACAATCATTACTACAGGGTCTGTGTTCATGAGCTGCAGAGGGCAGACTCAAAAAGGTAACCTGTTTGATTTTAGATATGAAACAGAGCTTTTAAACACTTGTTAATAAAATAATGTACACTAAAGTAATTAGACACACAGGTATATTATGTATCCGGTAATATTTTGAAAGTTTCCATATCCCTTTTAAGGTATTTAAATATCATTAGAGAGATTCTTTGTTTGTTTTAAAACAAGATATATTAAATTCTGATGTGTCTTGGTAATGTAGATTTAATATATTTACCTGTCACTTGAATGCTGTCAATGTATGGGCTCTATTGACCCACTTCTCTACAGGCATACAATGTAGACCTTTTTACAGCACATACAGACTGTTGTATGAAACTAGTTGCATGCCAAATATGCAACCTTTCTGACACTTTTTTTGCTTCAAGGATTTTCGGGAAAAGAACACAGATTTTATGAGACCTGACATTGTGGCCCTCCTGCGTAGTAGTGACAGTGCTTATATACGTGAGCTGATTGGCATGGACCCTGTGTCTGTATTTCGCTGGGCTGTCCTGCGGGCATCCATTAGAGCAATGGCTGTTCTTAACGAGGCTGGGAGGCAAAGAGCAGCGAGAACAGCAGGTAAGTCAACCTGATATGAGAGGGCCAGACTCCTTGTCCTGCATCTCCATCCTGTATGTGTTTTTTTTATGATCCTTGTGGGAGATGATCATATAAATTTCTAAAAGCAGTAATGCCCTGAGTTAGTTTCTCCTTTTTTAAAGCTCCCTTTCTTTTCTCACCTCAAGGTGTAATCCGGAAAGGTGTCAGGGTCCCTCTTGGGGAGCTCCAGAGATCCAACGCACCAATGGAGAAAATCTACCGGTGAGTTGATGGAATATATATATATATATATATATATATATATATATATATATATATATATATATATATATATATATATATCCCACACCTGTCTTCTCCTGGAGCCATTTACATTCATATAGTATGCACGTACAATGAATGTTCAATTTCGATTATGTATTTTTATGTCAAATATTGTGATACATGACATTGAGAGGTAAGGGGCATATAGTCCCATATGCAGCTTAATTATGGGGAAATTGTTTATTTTTTTAACAAGTAATTAAGCCATTCTGTTCAAATTTTAAAGGGCTAGTATGATGGTTGTGCAATGAGGTTTTATTTAGTAACCGATAAGCAACAAATTCAAAAAGAACAAAGGTTCCTCTGTATAACGAATGACCAATTGCAGTGAAATGATCTTCTTAATCTGATCCACTAATAAATAAGGGGCAATTGAGGGCTTCACTTTAGCTCACTTCAGGAAGAGGGAGATACATTGATATCAGACAGAAATTCTTGTAGAATATTATGTCTACAGAACAGGGATCTCTACTCCTTCTGTATCGCCATATTTTTAAAGGGCCATTGGACAATGAAAAAAAATATATGTTTAAAAAACCCTGATTCAAGCTGTCTGCTTCTGGACCTGTAATGAGGAATGTACTTTATTATCAATCTCAATTAAATAACCATAAAACAGGGTAAAACAGTGATGGGTTCCGTTACAGGTACAATTATCTAACAAAGCCTTATGAGCTCTCCCTCTACTGATCGTTTAAAAAACACACACACACACACCCTCATGATCTAGCTGGAACGATGTGATTTACAAAGATCAAATTGATTTCTCTGTTCCTAAACCGTCTTCAAACTTTCTGACTTTTTCTTAAAACATTCTCATGTGCATAGCTTACACAGATTGTAATGTTTGTTTATTACAAAACGTGCCCTTTTTCTTGAACTACTGTACTATACATATGTTAAAGTCCTTTGTAAAATGGTGGCACGTTTAAATAAAAGTTATTAATAATAATTATGGCAGAAGCCAGGGGAGTGTGAACCCCTTGTTGGCTGTTTGCAGACTAAGTTTATAGTGGTGCACATTTTAATTTTACATTTCTTTCACTGGGAACCATCTGTACACCTCCCTTCCTCAGCCGCTCTCTCCTCGATTTCTCCTTTGATTGCTCTGCGGATTACGATATTGATGTATTTGAAGACATCATAAGTATATATGAAAGCAAGAAGTAAGTGAGAAGGAAGACAGGTGTCACTCACTGCCCCAGAAAAAAGTGTTACTGCAGCTTATGTTGTAATATTTATTTTACAGGATTAGAGGGACCAAGTCAAAAGGTTTCTGATTTCAGAATACAGTGGAACCTCTATATTCATCAAATCCAATATTAGGCAAATAATAATGCTCTTATATTCATCCAAAAATCTAATTTTAGTCACAAATAAAAAAAAGGCAACATTGGACTAGTTCTTTGCTAAGTCAAGTGCTAGTGAATTGTCGGGAAAGGGACAAAAAAAAGACCTTGATCACCAGATTTGTAGTTACCTGATGTTTTAATGGAAGGCGACTCCCCATCTAAACAATAATTCCTTTGCTCCTCTTCAGCTTCTGCCATTATCTCTCCTCATTAAAGGTAAAGTTCTGGTTACATTTTTATTTATATATTAGAGCGCATTATTCCAATTTTAATTAATTTCTTTGGAAAAAATTGTATTCTATATTCATGCGATTTCATTATCTGCCATCCTAAATTCTCCATTAATCTGTTTCTGACGAAGTTCCACTTTATTCGTTTAGCTTAAATAGTATGTATTTATGTAGAGGCAGAGGGGAGATGTTACCATTAACCGATACATTTCCAAAGCATGTAAAAAAGTTTAATATATAAATTAAAAGCTACTGTTGATAAATGAGGAAAAGCACAATGGTTAACTTGATCGAGGTAAAGAGAATAATAAACCTTCCTAGTCACCACGGCAGCAAATATATCCTACCCTCTTATTGCATAGTACCATAAGAATAAAAACAAAAAGCACCATATAGACTAAGCTGTTTGTGGTGTTGCTAGCAGTTACCTTTTTTTCACACTCTCTTCTGGGGCAGGTAAGTTGCTTGCAGAAAGAAACATACTAACACAGCATCACTCTGCATGGATCTCACACTGACAGCAGTAGCATCTGAATATATCCTTATGGGATACAGGATTGTTACAGAAATTGACTGTAGAGATGGCTCCAGGTCACTGGGCTATGAGATCCTTTCCCACTTCTATCGTCTTTATCCTGCATGGTCTTTCTTACTATCCCCTTGGTAAATCTGGGAGCTGGCACTTATCACAGTATCAGTGTAGCTGTGAAATCGAATCCTGGTTATGTGTGCAACATGGAGTCTACCTCCGATATGTCTACATAGAGAGATGAAAATACAAGTGTGGTGGCTTGTTTATAGCAGTGTGTGAGTGAAAATCCCCAAACTGTTTAATGTCTACTCTGCATCTGTGTTTCCTATCATGATCCGTTCTCCTTTCTGGTATTTCTGCAGAGATTGAGGACTCTGGGAGAAAAAAGTACTATGATTCATACTTCACCTATCCTTTATGTATTAAATTAAGCTATGCTTATATTGTGGTCTTTCAGATGTCTCTATTTAAATGTATTTGTCTCTTCACTGCCTTTGCTGGGATATCTAAAATGGGTTCTATCTTTCCTCCTCTTTTCTTGGTCTGTCAGAGAGCGGCACTCTCAGTTGGTGAGCAGTATTAAGGGACTCTCCTGGCAGGGGGATGACCCTGCCCAGCTGCTACGGCCCATATCTCTTCGCTCACACTCCCGACACCAACTCCTGTGAGTGTGAAAGAAAAGCTGTGGAGGTTCACAATCCAAACCCATGTGCTTGTTGTGTATTTACAGTTTTTGCACTGCAGATACTGCTTGGGGAGCTGCTTAAATTGTGCTGGTTATGTTTTAGCTCAACTGTGAGGGCTTAATAAGCAACTAGTTGTATGTGTGGGTCTATATTGTGTGCATTGGTATGTCTGCAGTCTTGAGAGCATATATGCTACATATGTATGATTAGTGGACATAAGTGAAGGTGCCTGCCCTTTCCATCTGCATGCCTTGTATAATAAAAGCTACGCCTATGCCTGGTTATATACTTCATACACTCCTAATCCCTTTATATGCTTTACTTGGAGAAACACCTGCACTGCCATGCTAACTAGAGCATTTGCTGCTAACCAAAAACTAGCAAGTTGTGGTGACTGTCTGCAGCTAACACAAAAAAGAAGATACTAATTCACATGTAATATTTCAACAGGAAAAATAAAGGCATCCGCCAGAAGCAGATCATCCCAAAGGTAATAATGACAATGACTGTCATTATCAAGCTTTGACATAATTTTAGATGTTAAACAAAAGTCTGTACAAATTGAAATCTATGCCTTTTTTTATCCTCTCCTCACAGAATTTGCTAGACTCCCAGTCTTTGAAGCTAATAATGAGTATGACACTTCATGACAGAACCACCAAGTCCCTACTTCACCTGCACAAGAAGAAGAAACCTCCCAGTATCAGCGCACAGTTCCAGGTATGTCTAGAATGTTCACATACGGTGCGGGTTCCACATTATGCTGTGAACACATGTGAGCTAATCAACACAAGTCAGTATTTGTAGTGTATACATACATATGTGACTTTAATTTCTTAAGCAGCTTATTTTATTAAGATTTTTTATTTTTTACAGTTTAACTTAAAAAAAAATGTAAAAAGTGAAAAGTGTGAATGACCCTTACCTTAGAGTGGAGTTTTGAGCTTCAATTCATTTTGCCTTAAATATATATAAAGGGGTAGATTTGTGATTAATGCAGCCCTGACTAGCTTTGTTACTTCATGATATTGGTAAGGGTTGGTCTTTCTCTAACTTTTAGTAAACTGCTTGAGAATTGAGAGACTGTTCCAATTCCTACAGAAAAGTAAAGGATTATACATTTTCATGTTTGAGTTTTTAGTTACCAATATTTTTGGATTTAATAAATATTAATATTTTTGTTCTAGAATGAATACAGAATTCCGTAGTAAAACTATCTGTGGTTATTTCTACAGTATTTAAAAAAAAAATCTTCAGAACCTTCTTCTTTTTTTCATAACTGCATATCCCAGACATGAAGGCAAAACATAATGACCTAATGAGTGGTGTGATTCTACTATAGCACATAGTACAGCCATCCTGATAACCCTGCTCTGATCTCTTCCAGACATCCCTCAGCAAGCTGCTGGAGACGCTGGGCAAAGCTGAACCGTTCTTCATCCGATGCATTCGCTCAAATGCTGAGAAGGTGGGAATAATACACCCATGGATGTAGTTAGCAGATACCTTATTGACCATAAATGCTTGTAACAAGTGGATATCCCCTTGATGTATTCAATTTCTATGGGACAATTTTAATATCCCTTCATTTTACATTAAGCTTCCATTTGTATTGCTTTTCCAAGTCCCTTTCGTTATCTGCTAGTTTGGCTGTACTTGTATACGGAGTACAAGCGCATCTACTGTTGAGATTTCCAAATATTCAGATTTTACCCTGTCTTTTTTTTTTCTGCTTTTTTTCACTTTAACTTCCTATTCAGATGGAGATGACTTTTGATGAATCTCTGGTCCTCCAGCAACTCCGGTACACAGGAATGTTAGAAACTGTGCGAATTCGAAGATCAGGGTACAGTGCCAAGTACACTTACCAGGTACACAGAGGAATCAATATATTTTTTACTTATTCATTGATAGCCAGCTTCTTATATCTGTGAGGCCAGCATGTCATGAAAAGGGCTGCACAAGAAGTGTAATATATTATTGTATGCATACTTAGACATGGGGGAATTCTTGATTGGGTCTTGCTTGCCCCTTCTACAGAGAACAGGTTGGGCCCTTCTAAGAAGACTTAAATGTATTTTGTCTGTGTCAGTGATGTTAAGTATCAATTTGTGTGAGAAGATCATTTTTGTCTATATGCCTGGTGGGCTATTATTATTACAGAGTATTTATAGAACACCAACATTTTACACTGCCGCCAAATGATTAGCACTTTTACAGTTGATTTAGAAGTATTTTTGGTATTTTGTTAATTTAAAGGTCAATCAACCAATATGAAAGGCTATGGGGGTTCTTGCAAATTCAAAATCTAGAATAAATTGGGGAAAGTGAGTGACACAAGGTTAGGGGAGGCAGTAAGGGGTGATAGTATCAAAGGTCTGAAGCAAATGCCATACATGTACGAAAATAAATGGTGCATCTATGGTATTATACATTTAGACATGTCTTCCTCCCTCCACTCCCAGGATTTCACTGACCAGTTCCAAGTGCTGCTGCCAAAATCTACTCTGGCACCCAAAGAGGCCATTGCTGATCTGCTTGAGAGGATTGGCTTCCACCCGCACAATTACCAGCTTGGAAAAACCAAGGTAAGGAGACTTTTTATTTATTTATTTTTTAAGTGCAGCAAACATTCAGATGTGCAGATACTGCAGGAGTTTTTTTGTTGTTTTTTTTGTTTGTTAATTTTATATGTATAGATCAAATCTCATATCTTTATACCTTCACACTTTTCAGGTGTTTATGAAAGAGTCTGAGAGACAGAAATTGCAAGACACTCTGCATCAGGCTGTTATTAAGAAGATTATTCTGCTGCAGAGCCTTTTCCGGATGGTCATGGACAGGAGGAACTTCCTAAGAATGAAAACCGCAGCTTTGTCTATTCAGGTGAATACTTAAGGCCTTAAACAACCACTGCAATGCCTGAACAACATTGATCAATAATACAATTCATATTCAGTGATTCAAAATTAAATATTCAATATTTAACTTATTTTGGAATATTCTCTGCCCACGATGAAGTCAATAGGTCAATTGAATGAGACCGCTTTTGTCTAGCAGGAAGTGCTACATTTTTGGGCACAATGCAATATCCTAATAATTAATAGGAAAATAATAAACTTCTATTTCAACTTTGGACAACAGCAAATTTAATAAAACATTAAAAACATAAAAGCAACTTGATGTCACCATTTGCTTGAAAGATTAGGACAGAGTTCCTCCTACAAGGACGATCTAGACTTGGGGCATCCAGTATAGCAATCTGACTTTATTACTTTCTAAAGTTTAAAGCAGATGGGTGAGATCAAGTTGCTGTTATATGTTTTTAATGTTTTATTTAAATCACCTTTGTCACAAGTTTTCCTATTATCTATTGGTATACACATTTAGCTGTGAAGCATTTAAGTTCCTAATTTCTACAATCCAAATATAATATCTACAAAGTGATCTCTATTAGCTGGACACTACTTAACTGGTTTCCCTTGGCAATGCCCTTGTGCTGTGGGGGCAGGCTATGAGTGATTGTTTCTTTTATTTAAACTAATTGTTCTTAAAGCTTTTAGAATTGTTAGAGACTTTAGTCTCTCAAACTCCCACTTCCACCTTGATAATTATATCAGAGTGGAGACAGCTCAATTGGAAACTTTTCCTATTATCTTTAAAAGTGAATTTTATATTGAATATTGCTTTTATAAATACTTACAAATCTTAATGATCAGTGCACATTTTAAACTACCCCCTCTTGTTAAAGGGACATGGAATGTTCCCTGCTGTTTAAAAATACAAGAAAGTTAGGTAAGATAATTAGAAAATAAACATAATTTCATGAACAAGTGCTTGAAAGCTTTGTTTTATACACTAAAACTTCTCAAACCGTCCCTGCAAAGGTCTACCCCCTGTAGCTAATGTGCCTATAGTACTAAATGTACTAGGCAATGACAGGCTGTGTCTCCAACATGTTGCTAAAATGCTACTAAGACAGTTTGTCATTGCCTAGTACTATTGAAACCTTTTGTGCATAAATTACATGAGTGGAAGGTTTCAGGGCATTAAAACAGAGCCTTTAAGCATGTATTAATAATAAAATATTTAAACATACAAATAAATACCTGTGTAGTTTATTTTAATATTAAAGGGACATGTAAGGTTACCTGATGTTAAGGCATTACAGTGGTCCATTAACTTCAATGCCACATTAGCAGCAGATGGGTTACTTTTTATAAGGTAGAAGAAAGATTACATTATGGCTAACAAATGGAAGTGCAGTGTTGTATTTTGATGTGTGAGTGCATCTGAACATATTTTATTATCAGGGAAATAATTATTGAATGGTTTTGCTGAGACCTCCTATTCTTTTATATCTTTGCAGGCCTGCTGGAGAGCATATTGTGTGAGGAGAGAGCTAACCATTAAAAAGAATGCCTCCGTGTTTATCCAGGCAATGTGGAGGGGGTACAAGCAAAGACAGAGCTACTACAAACAGATCCGTGCAATTCATCAGCTGCAGGCTCTGTGCAGAGGACGCCTGGAGAGACAAAGGTAGAGCCTAAAACTGCAGATTATTGTGATTTATCTACGGTTAGATTAAAAGAGCATTGTAGTTACAAAACCTGATTTATTATATGTTGGAAAGATTGTGCAGAAGGTTGTTTATTATTATTATTATTATTATTATTTGATATTTTGAAAACTTAATGTTAAAACACCACAAAATAACTATAGATTAAAATGTTTTTACAGCAGCTTTAACTGTTAAATTAAATAAAATTGGGAGGAGGTCTTGTTGAGTACTTGAAAATGCATAAGCTGTGTTGTGTGTCCAGAAAGATCGTAGAGCAGTGTGCATGTAAAATGTCTTGCTAAGTCTTCCTCCAATTTTGTATCCCTTAACAGATCACTGCAAGAGATGAGCAAACCATTCCGACTGTTGTGTCTCTCTCTTAAATGTACCTTAAGATTTCTATTGATCATTTCATTTGAATATTAAGTTGTAGTGTTGTAAACTTACTCTTTTAAATAGATGATAGAACAATTGGAAATATAATGTCCTTTTTTAAAGGATCACTGTAGTGAATGTACAATAGGGGTTTGTTTTGTTTTTGTAATAGTTGTTTAGCAACAGAGTAACATTTAAAGACAAAAACTTTGTTTTAGATTTGAGCAAACCTGCTTCTATCCCTCCCTTATCAGATGTCATGGGTTTGGAAAGGATCTGCCCAGGAGATTGTTGTGGCAGGTTTTTATCTGCTGGTTTTGTGCATAATTTTGGACAGTCTCCTGGGTAGGCCTATATATCTATAGATAAGTACGTGTGTGTGTGTGTGTACTTATGTATATATGTACATATATTTTGGCATAATTGCTTCATACATTTAACAAATAAATTGATTTGATAATATTAAGCTTGTTCTAAAAATGTATTTTAACAAACCTCCCAAAAATGTGTGTTCATTTTCTCACACCAGGTACAAAGTAATGTTGGAGGAAAGAAGGAAAGTAGAGGAAGAAAGGAGGAGAGTGGAGGAAGAAAAGAGGCAGGCAGAAGAGGAGAGGAGAAGAGTGGAGGAAGAAAGGAGGAAGGTGGAAGAGGAAAGAAGGGCAAAGCAGGAGGCCCTTGAAAGAGAGAGAGAGGCAGCGCTGGAGCAGGCACAGAGAGAAGAACGAAAACTGAAAGAAGCATTGAGAGCAGCAGAGGAAGCAAAAAAAGTAGCAGAGGTTATAACAGGAGAGATAGAGAAAAGTGAGACAGTAGCACAGCAGGATGCTATTACAGAAGAGGAAATATCGAAGAGAGATGCAAGTCTGAATGCAGAGAAAGTAAGAATCCTTAAAGAGAATGAGCGTAACAAGCATGACATTGAGGAAAGAAGGAATGTGGAAAGAGAGCACAGAGTTGATGAGGATGTCCGAGGAGAAATGCAGACAGTGGATGAAGCAACAAAGCCAAAGGTTGAACAGGCACCAGAGCAGAAGTCGAGGAATGAGGCTAGAAGTCCAGAGAGGGTACCCAGTAGCCGGGAGAAGAGAGAAAACCGAAGACGAAGGGGTCTGCAGCATGACATGCTACAGAACAAACACATATATTCCTCTTTTGAGGAGGCAGAGAAGGAACAACAAGGTGAGGCTGTTGGAGAAATCGTGAACACAACAAAGCAAGTGGAGGTGCCTTGCACCCAGGAGGAGAAAACGGATAGAGAGAAAGATGTCACCAAAGAGATCGCAAGTGGTGGCAACTTGGAGGTGCAGGACCAGGGTTTAGTACAGCCCATGAGACCCTCAAGTCTCCCTCTGGATATTCAACCACCATCTGCAAAACAATCAACTACCCCAGATGATAGGAACATACAGGTTGGGCCACGAGAGAGTGACATTCCCAGTGTGGCGCTCATCCAGAGGTACAGTGACCAGCAAAAGCTGAAGAACAAAGCTGAGAAGTGGAAAGAGAAGAGGCAGAATGAGACTGGACAAGGGGAGTTGTCAGGGACACCTGACAGAGAAGAGGATCTGGTTCCAAAACATAACAAGGAGACGCCAGCAGAGTAAGGATTAATATATATGAAGGATGTACATGCTATTAAATTGATATTAATAGGATGATCAGTATTTTGATTTTCTGTGTGGTGATTCATTGCTCTTCGTTATTTCCCAGGAAGACCGAATCTCCCCCCTCTAATTTGATCCAGTCTCCCTCCACCCCACAGGTAAGTGGCAATCTGTCTAGAGTAGACATAACTGTTAAGTGAGTTGAAATGCTAGTGTCTCACAACTTGGTGCCTCCTTCACAGCCACCCATTGCACAACATGAACAAGACAAGGGTGTGAAGAAGACTTTGTTGCAGAAAAAGAAATCGAGTGAGTCGAGCACTCAAGTTGACACTGCACAGACACACGCTGCAGACTCCAAGTGAGTATGCATTTACAGAGTTTAGATACTGCCAAATTTCAAGGGTACTGTCTTTTGGTGTGTATAAAAAGATGTGTGTCCCCATACATATTTTTAGAGAGTTATGTACATTGTTTTTATGCATATCTCTATGCGAAACACACACATTTTCCCATTTCTATGAAATCTCACATTCTTGATTGCTAATATATTTGATGCAAGTGTGGGCTCATATATAATCCACAGAAAATTATAATGAAGCTTATAAACTGTTGTCAGACACTCAACTGATAAACTACTAAATTATTCAATCACTGATCCAGTATTTGAGTAATGCAGTGACGGAGATATTTGTTCATAATATGATGGTATAACATTGCTTGCATTGCTCAGATTTTGGTGGGGAAAAAATATAAATATATATAACCTAGTGGAGTGGTTTATGGTAAACCATTTAAAGGGCAAGTTTCACCTAAAATTATATTCGTTAATCTTCATATATAACTAAGCAAGTTGTTTAGTTGAAAATTCCCCTTTTAAAAGACCACTGTTTTTTCAAGTATTTAATCAGTGACTAGAAATAAATTCCAAGAAAATTAAATCAACGTAGCTTTTAAAACCTACATTTGTATGTTCGTGTTTCAGGGGCTTAATAAGCAGGGGCTTAATAAGCAAATAAATCCCTACTGCATAACCACTACTTATGTGTTTGGCCACAAAGGCCCTCATTCAATTGCGATTTGGCCAATTGAATAGGGCTCTAAATAAGTACCAAGCCTATTTTTTTTAAATAAGTTTTTAGTTAGTAAAAACCTTGCTTTTGGATAGATGTTTACTAACCAAAAACTTATTTAAAAAAAAATATGTTATGTGCTTATTTAGACCCCTATTCAATTGGCCAAATTGCAATTGAATGAGGGCCAAAGTGTTTTTTTCTGTAGCTTAATTTTAAAAGTGCATGTTTTAAACCTTACAAAACTTTTTTTTTTTTTTTGCATGAAAAAATATTAATGTCAGACCTGATTAAACTACATTGAAACCGAGCAGGAAATGTAGAAATATATTTTAGTCTATAGATCTTATTGGCTGACAGAGCCCTGAAGAGAAGTTAAACTTCTGAATACGTTTTTTTTTTTTTTGTGTGTGTGTGTTCGGAGACCTTTTATTTGGAAAAAAAAAAACACAGTGGCACATTACCTTCTTTCTGATGCCACAAATATCTTTCCGTGTCCCTTTAACAGAAATTGATTTTGCTTTGCTGTAAGACAGGACTACATTAATCAGTGGATGAATTGTTGTTTAAGCATATTTTCTGACATAACTCAACAAAAATATAGAAAGTAGTCATATCCTAGTGAATCCATCTCAGAAACAGAAGGATAACTTGTTCAAAAGTCTTATAAAGAACATAATTAAGCAGGAAAAAAGTTTGTAATTAGAAAAATGTACATTTAAGGCTTTGGGGGGGGGCAATGCTTGCTTGATTCTTGCCCTTTAAGCGATAGGTCCAGTTATCTAGCAAAGCCTCTTACCTCTACCTGTTCCCTCCTCCCTAACTCCATTGATGGATGCTAAAAACACCCTTGTCATCCAAAAACAGACCAAATGGAAGGGATTTAAAACCAACCAAATGAATTCCTTTACTCTGTCTTCTAAAATAAAGTTAAGGCCATGGCTTACAAAGTCTCTGATGCTATCATATACTTCACAAATGTCTTTCTTGAACTACAGTGGTCCTTTTATTGTATCCCCCTCAGTATAATTGTCATATAAAATGTCCCCTCCCCACTTACTTATTAGAAGCCCCCACAGTAACATTATCTTATTTTCTAGAACTTCCCCCTTTGTTCCCATCCTCTCACATGAGAGCTGCCACCTTGCACAGCCAGCTCCATAGGGGAGGAGCTTCACATTGCTAGTGTGACCATGACATGCTGTTTACCTGCGTGCAGCAGTATGATGGTGTGAAGCCTCTCTCCAGTGAGTGTGACCTTAAGTCATATGTCGGCAAGTTGGCTCCAGAATAGAACAATTTGTTACAATGGGAGTGTGTTACAAGTAATGAAGTGGAAACTTTACATGACACTTAACTGAGGAAATTAATTTCTTAGGAGAACCTCACTCACTATGGAGAAATATGTGTACTTTGAGTTTATTTTTGCCAAATACATTTCTGTCTAATATTCGCACACACAAATACATTAAATAGTATTTCTCAATATATTACATTTTGTTCTTGGATAAAATTGGTGTCCAGTTGGAGTACACTAGTTTAAAATTTACATTTTTAGAGTTGTAGTGTTTTCTTGTTTCATAAGGAGAAGGGAAATTCTTGTATTTTGTGATAAATAACGATTCATTAAACATTTCCTCAATTACAAATGTCTGATCTCTTGACACCTGCATCTGATTGCAGGAAATATTGTTGTTTAGTGTGTGTCTGTGTGTACATTAGTTTCATATACATAATAACTTAATATACATAGTCGTGTGTAACCATCTATTTTATTGCTCAGGCACACATACAAGAACCCCCTGCAAATGTTTCTGAGAAAGAAACCAGAGAAAAAAATCGTTAAAGA
Source organism: Discoglossus pictus (assembly GCA_027410445.1). NCBI lineage: Eukaryota > Metazoa > Chordata > Amphibia > Anura > Alytidae > Discoglossus > Discoglossus pictus. Next base: position 288,534,109 of record CM050163.1, read on the forward strand.
TGGTCTGCTCACACCAGAGGGCACAGAACAGCCACACTTCCCCCATTCCATAAAGGAGGCTTCTGCATCCAAGAGACCACAGGAAGGTATGCATGTTGGTGTATCACATTGGCTTTGTAATTGATTTTTTGAAAACATACTACCTCTTAGGATAAATGTGAGTACCTTTCATCCCAACTTGCCGTTTAAAATAAACCTACTGTAAATCTCCTCCTCCTACCCCCTCCTTTTTGCTCCTCAGCCTCTCTTTTTCCCAAATGTCTCTTATATACTGTGCATTTTTAGCTATTTCTTTGATAAAGCCTTTGTTTTGGCAGTTATGACTGTAGCAGAGCCGGCAAATAAAGTTCGCAGAAATAGGTCAATAAAGATCAGCAAAGCCACCACAGTTTCTGAAAAATGGAAAGCGTCTCTGTGCAGAGAGATCACCAACTCTACAGAACTCAAACACCTTGATGATTTCCTGCTTACAAAGGTAACACGATGGAAGATACATTGTAACTTTCTAAATCACTTTTGTACATATTCCATACATACCAAAATTTCTGTAAAACCCCATCACACCCCATGTATTCCCTGTCCTATATTCTTTGGCAACACTGTTTATTTGTCATTCCAATAAAGCTAAATTGACTTGATTGATTTTTGTACCTAGAACCAGAATATGCATACAGTATACAGAAGCATCCCAACTTATTTAGGAAACATAAATAAATAGTAAACACGTTTTTACGGTGTCCCTGATTATTATTTTTTCTCAGTCATTAAAGCATCTTCTCTCTACCCAGTTTTGTGACTCGCACAATGATATTGCTGCTTTCGCTACTTTTCAATGGTTCTTGAGATTTTCTCTAAATGTAATAGTGCACATCTCTCTTCCCATAGATTAATACCCTGCACTCTGAAAAGTCCCATGTGGAGAGCCTACTCTTTAAAGCCATGGAAATGTTCAGAGGGAATCTCAAAGACATGTATTCCTCTCCAGTAAGTATCTCATTTATGATGTTTAGTTTGTCTTATTATCCATTCTGCTTGACAAGACTCTAAAAGCTACATTACAGTATACATTTCTGGATCGCTACCTTGTCGTGGTGAAGGGGCTTGTAAACCTCAATGAAGTTTTGAGCTATACCATGTAGGGTCACCCAAAATGGGCAGGTTAGACAAATCGCAGAACAGGCAACCCACTCCAGTATCTTTGGCATGAAATCTTATGGATAAGCACAACCAGAAACACTTACATATGTGCCTGGCGTGAGGAGTCCATATGGTCACTGAGACTTTGACACGACTGAAGGACTGAACAACCACAGTATACACAGTACCGTACATTGTTACAGCTTTCCATTATGTTAATTGAGAGTAATAAATGCCTATAGGTACATAGACAAATACAATTGTAAGGTCATATATAAACATAGCTATGCTTTATTTGCCCCTGTTTCTGTTCCTTCTATATTCACTTTATTGTATGACAAACACCTATGATATTTTATGTACTTTGCTCAATATCCACGATAACAGCAGAAATAGTTATTTTGTAGACCTCAGTACCAATCTGCCTGTCTGGCTGATGGATGCTGTGTCTAATTGTAATTATAGGTTCTTTTAGTTTAGAAGACAGAGAAATTCCTTAAATTGTATAAAGTTGTAACCAATAACAAAAGCTTTAGTTAAGATGATTTAGTGTATTTTGAAGGGATAAAGCACTGGTCTAAATTGGTGTAGGATAATAAAAGTATCAGTATTTAAAAGTTATTTAAAAAAAATGCCAACTAGTAATATAAGAATAGCTTTGAAATTACAAATTCTGGCTGTCATTCAACTCAAGAGATCCTCCCACCATACTGGCCTTCTTAACAGTACCTAATGTCACTCATTATTAATGAATGTCTCGGCAAATAATGTATTTTTTTTACATATGACTTCTGAGGAGTCAGTCTGTGAATAGACAGGCTCTATTATCACAGAAGCCAAAAGCAAAAAAACACTGAGGTTATTCCATACTGAAAACAAGTCTGGATCTAGTGAGCTGACCAACAAACAAAATATAGAAAATGTAAAGATATATATATATATATGTATGTATGTATGTATGTATGTATGTATGTATGTATATATATATTTTTTTTTTCATTAAATTAATTTTTTTAGAACTGCAGATATTTATGTCTTTATTTTTATATTTCTTTTTGGTTATATGGTTAAACCATAAGTGGGACCTCTACTGTGGCCCTCTTAAAGTATATTTTAAAATAAATTATAAGGTATATTTTATTTTTTGCACTTTATGGGTGTAGTGGAAGATTACACTGTATGTATAGCTTAAGAGAATTTTAGATTTTGTAATGTGTGGTGTGAGCTCAGAGTGGCTCTTGTAATGTACAATTACCTGTCCCAGAAAGGACAGATGCATGCTGGCTACAAGGATCTGATGGAGAACTTCCAGCTTCTGATCGGCACTCTGACTAAGGAGAGAGAAGAGAAAGATGTGAAGCTGGTCCTAAACCTATTCCAGTCTTTCCTGGATGAATTCACTCGGAGTTATTCCAAGATCGAGGACACCGAATCCCACAAGGTAACAGAACAGACATTCAATGCATTGTTTTAGAAATGTGTAGTATTTCCAGAGTCTTTTTACTGTTCATTTATTTCAATATGTAAGGAAACTATCTCTTATTTTCATATTTTCTGTAGCCAAGAAAATCCCAAAAAAAGAAGAGAAAGGACCAAACGGTGAGTCTGTTTCTACTGTAATAAAAGATCCTTTAAGGAGAGCATTACAGAACAGTTTAGTAATATAGATAATCGTCACTTAATATGAAAAATAATAATTATCAGCGGCCTCTAAAAAGTAGAATTCCTCCTTTCCCCAGGAAGCTTTAGGCCCATCTCCACCTGCCTTTATGACATTGCAGACATGATTTTTATGGTCAAAACTTCAGCACTGGCAGCTGAGCCTCTAGTGATAATATAAGAAGCATCCAATGTTGTGCTGAGGCTTCTGTCACATCTGCAGCACTGTCCCCTGGGGAGGTCAGGGAATTGTGCGCTTTGTAAAAGTTAGCTTGGTGGGCTTGTTCACTCATATGCTCATGCATCACTACTTCATAGCTTATTCAATCTCTGCTTCCCTGTTCTCACCAAGTGTTTAGATTGTACCTGAAGCAGACTGGCATGTAAGTTATCAGATTGGATGAGACATTTTATTCATTTTTTTTTTTTTTTTTTTGTATATTTTCAAAGTTCAACAAGTATTAAGTAAATGGAAACCTTTCAATGATCGTTAATGAAAGCAATTCAATCCTATGTTTAACAATAAAAATTAGTTGTTCAGTTGGATAATCATTGAAGGTTAATTCTAACTAATGAACACAATTGCTCTGGGATAAAAATTACAAAACACTGTGTAAGTTTCAACTGACAAATCACTTTGCATCCAGTATCCCTTAGCACTGCAAGTATTCATTGCTGTATTGTTCTAAATAATTTAAATCAAGATTATTTTGCAATCAATTGTAGACATAAAGTCTGACTCCCTATGTTTATTAAAATTGCTTCTTTATTTCCTCTAGTACTATGGTAAAGTGCCTTAGTGGTCAATCTTTTTTACTGGTATGTCAATGCTGCGAGTGCCGTTTGCTTTAGGAAATACTGATGTTATGGTCTATACTTGCAGCTGGAGTCCAATGGACACGTGTTTGTCAGCTATCAAGTGAACATCGGTGGTCAGTCCTGCGAACATTGCTCTTCTAGCATCTGGCCTATGGAGAAAGCTTTCCTGTGCAGTAGTAAGTACAGTTGACAATGAACAGCAAATACAGTGCCTTGAAAAAGTATTCACCCTCCTTGACTTTTTACCTATTTTGTTATTACAGCCTTAAGTTCAATGTTTTGTTAATCTGCATTTTATGTGATGGATCCGAACACAATAGTCTGTAGTATGTAATGGTGCTGGGCAGCAACAAATTAAATACATTCACTTAGGAAGCCCTGAAGCAAAACAAAGAATCTGTTCGCACATACTTTTGAAAGAAGGTTACACACAGTTTTAACCCTCAAAACAAAAAAAATATTAAGCTTAACAAACATACTTTTAGGCCAAAATGTCAGCAATATTTCACCTTCAAGATGAACGTCTGTGCATGCTTTAAGACATATATACTGTGTGCACAGCACAAAAATATCTGCTACATTGAGAGTGAGAATGTTCTCCTATTTTTTATAATATACTCAAGATTAGAAGGGGGGGTTGTTGATACTTTGATGGATTCAGATACGTTTTCAGCACAGGAAACCTTCCCTCCCTTCTCTGTAACACCATAAGCTTTGAAAAGAGAAGTATGAGGATCATGGAAGCTTTAATGCACTAACAAAGACTACGAAAATGCCTTTATGCCCATGACTTCCAGAGCTGCCAGGGTTTGTTGTATACAGTGCCTTGCAAAAGTATTCACCCCCCTTGACTTTTCACTTATTTTGTTACATCACAGCCTTAAGTTCAATGTTTTGTTAATCTGAATTTTATGTGATGGATCAGAACACAATGGTCTAAGTTGGTGAAGTGAAATGAGAAAAATCTATATATAAAAACAATTTTTAAAATAGAAAACAGAAAATTTACATGTGCGTATGTATTCACCCCCCTTGTTATGAAGCCCATAAAAAGCTTGGGTGCAATTAATTACCTTCAGAAGTCACATAATTAGTGAAATGTTGTCCACCTGTGTGCAATCTAAGTGTCACATGATCTGTCATTACATATACACACCTTTTTTGAAAGGCCCCAGAGGCTGCAACACCTAAGCAAGAGGCACCACTAACCAAATACTGCCATGAAGACCAAGGAACTCTCCAAACAAGTAAGGGACAATATTGTTGAGAAGTAGAAGTCAGGGTTAGGTTATTAACAAATATCCAAATCTTTGATGATCCCCAGGAGCACCATCAAATCTATCATAACCAAATGGAAAGAACATGGCACAACAGCAAAACTGCTAAAACTCACGGACCGGGCAAGGAGGGCATTAATCAGAGAGGCAGCACAGAGACCTAAGGTAACCCTGGAGGAGCTGCAGAGTTCCACAGCAGAGACTGGAGTATCTGTACATAGGACGACAATAAGCCGTACGCTCCATCGAGTTGGGTTTTATGACAGAGTGGCCAGAAGAAATCCATTAATTTCAGCAAAAACAAAATGGCACGTTTTGAGTTTGCAAAAAGGCATGTGGGAGACTCCCAAAATGTATGGAGGAAGGTGCTCTGGTCTGATGAAACTAAAATTGAACTTTTTGGCCATCAAAGAAAACGCAATGTCTGGTGCAAACCCAACACATCACATCACCCAAAGAACACCATCCGCACAGTGAAACATGGTGGTGGCAGCATCATGCTGTGGGGATGTTTTTCAGCAGCCGGGACTGGGAAACTGGTCAGAGTTGAGGGAAAGATGGATGGTGCTAAATACAGGGATATTCTTGAGCAAAACCTCTACCACTCTGTGCGTGATTTGAGGCTAGGACAGAGGTTCACCTTCCAGCAGGACAATGACCCCAAACACACTGCTAAAGCAACACTTGAGTGGTTTAAGGGGAAACATGTAAATGTGTTGGCATGGCCTAGTCAAAGCCCAGACCTCAATCCAATAGAAAATATGTGGTCAGACTTAAAGATTGCTGTTCACAAGTGCAAACCATTCAACTTGAAGGAGCTGGAGCAGTTTTGCAAGGAGGAATGGGCAAAAATCCCAGTGGTAAGATATGGCAAGCTCATAGAGACTTATCCAAAGCGACTTGGAGCTGTGATTGCCGCAAAAGGTGGCTCTACAAAGTATTGACTTTAGCGGGGTGAAGAGTTATGCACATTTACTTTTTCTGTTATTTTGTCCTATTTCTTGTTTGAAGATGTTTTTTTATTTTATTGTGAAGCAAAGTTGTGGGCATGTTCTGTAAATTAAATGATACAAATCCTCAAACAAGCTTTGTTAATTCCAGGTTGTGAGGCAACAAAACACAAAAAATGCCAAGGGGGGTGAATACTTTTGCAAGGCACTGTATCTCTGCCAATTTCTTTTTTTTATCGTCTTCCATGCTGATATTCCATGGCAAAACCTTTACATCACTGAACATGGTTATTTAAATATTAACTTTTTTGCTTGAAATTCAGATTTATTTTTTTTTGTGCAGCTTGCAAGATGATCTGTCACAAGAAGTGTGTAAATAAAATACAGAGTCGTTGTGCACCAGCTGGATCCAGAAAGGTATGTGTGATCATCGAACATACAATATTTACAATGCTTGTGCAAAAAATGTATGTACAGTACATAGTGTATAATGTAGGTATTTTCCCGTGCCATTTTAGTGGTTATACAGTAGGCTTTAATTTGTGTAATCAATAACTAATTCGCAATAAATGGTGCAAATCTAATAGTGGAGAAAAGTAGCTCTTATTAGATCTGCTCCCACCTCCTGTACGTATAATGAGAGAGGGGAGAAGCAGCTCTGCTTGAGCCAGGTACACACAAGTTATCTGGAAACCACATTTATTTTTTTACTTCATATTCTAATTTTATTGCAAATTATTAAATAAACAAATCCTATTCTAAAATTCTCCTTTAATATGTGGTTCCTTTTTTAAAATAATTAATGTTTTCCCTAAATAAACATTTTGTATATATTCATACACACTGTAGAGCAGCTACATACCAGTGCATTTTAGATGTAATATAGGACATCCCTGTTGTTCTCTACCCCTTCTCTCCCTAGAACATTGGCAGCCATCATTTTGGAGTACACTTGGCGGACCTAACGAGTGAAACGGAGGTACCCATTGTCATGGAGATTTTGCTAGAGTTCCTGGAGATGCATGGCCTGTACACAGAAGGGATCTATCGAAAGTCTGGGGCAGCCAATCGCATGCGAGAGCTGAAACAATGCCTGGAAAAAGGTGAGATGGGAGGAGGGAACAAGACTGGAACACACACTGTAAAATGAAAGCGTGGCATTAGATAGAAGTTTACAAAAAGCATCAAGGGATTCATTAAATGCAGGAGAAAAAGAGAAATGCTGGAAATAGAGATCAATCTTTGAACCAGTACAATATTAAAAAAAAAAAAAAAAAAATATTGCGCCCATTGACTGGCCTTCTAATAGATTAATGTAATAGTGAAAACTGTTTTGGGACATGTATCAACACAAATTATGACTATAATAAGATGCCAGCCTTTAGCCGGTGAAAGAAGGTAAGTAAGATGGACCATTAAGTACATTGTAGTAATGCGCTTATGCAAATGTTATCAAAATTCTGCTTTTTACTTTTCTGAAAGAGGATTTGTTATTTTGACTTGAAATATCTGTAAAATGTATGATCTCTTATCTTGTCTTTCGAACAGACCCCAATTCAGTGAAACTGGACAATTACCCAATCCATGCCATCACTGGGATGCTAAAGCAATGGTTGAGAGAACTACCTGAGCCTCTAATGACTTTTGCACAATACAGCGAGTTCCTTCGAGCTGTGGGTAGGTACAGGGAGAAAATTGAACAACCCGTTTTAAAGGGCCACAGATTATTCATGCAATAGGATTTCATGTGTTTATCTAGTAAGTGACTGGCAATAAAATCAGTGTTTTTGTTTTTTAAGAAAAAAATCTGTGCAAAATGTACAATTCAACTCTTAGCCTTGTAGGTCAGGCAAATTTGCTTCTCCTTGACCACATTTTCGATATGTTGGATATGGGAGAGGATCTGTCAAGGGGCTCCCTCCTGTGACCACTACAGGCAAACAAATGGGTCTTGCAGACATTTTAGCTGTCTCCTCGACTAGTTTGCTTACACTCACTGGACCCCTAAAAAAGCATGCAGAGACATTGCTGTATTTGAATTTAGAATACTAAAGTACAAATATTATATGTCTCTGTGGCTGTTTTGGTTCTTTCTCTACCTCTTCTTCCTGGGAGGCATTGCTAATATGGAACTGAATCATGAGAGGGGAAATTGTGTGAAATAAGAGCCAAAAGATGTCAACCCTTCCTAGGACGTTAGCCCTGTGGAGACCAATGCTGTCAGTTCAATATGGAAAGAAATGGTTATTGCTGAGTGAAAATTTTAATTTTCCTGATACACAACTGCAGCACTTACTACCTGCGATAAATGTACCCAACAATTACTTGCTCCTCCCCAGACAAATTTTTCGATCATTCTAGTGCTATTTTTTCGATTCTGACTGGTTTTCAACTCAACAGTCTTGTTTTCTAGTCCCTACTAGACCAGGATTTTGGCTTCCAGTAAAATATATCTCCACTAGTTCGGTGTTTGAGTATAGGTGGGAAATTGCTTAAAAAAAGCTTGAAAGACCTAGAATGCTGAAATTCAGATGGATTTTTTTCATGTAAAATATTGGTTTTGTTGCTAATCCATTATTAAATGAATAAGTCAAAACATCTTGTTTTGTTTGACTGCTTCAGTCACTCATCAACTTTTGATGTTTTTGCACAATGAGTGTATCCTGCAGTAGAGTGAATGAAAGGGAGAAACCTGCTTATACATTATATCATTCATTATTGGCATGGCTGGCACACCGTGCTTACATTTAGAACTGTGTCTTCCTTTGTTTCCACCAGAACTCCCTGGAAAACAGGAGCAACTTTGTGCCATCTACAAAGTCCTGGGACAGCTACCACAAGCCAATTACAACAGTCTGGAAAGGCTGATTTTCCACCTTGTGAAGTGAGTAATGCAAAGAGGCTATAGACCTGTACAGTGCAGACAAGTGTGCTCTTCAGGCTGGACAGTACTCTGGTCTTGGAAAGTCACTATTGTGCAAAGAAACGGGACCTCATGCCAGCTTTAGAGACATTTATAATCCATTATTGATAAATATGGAAAGAAAGTGAAGGATGAAAATGAGTCTAGAATAGGAAGCGGGGAAAAAGCAGGATGTATAGTGGGAAAAGAAAAGTGAAAGGGGTTCGAGAGATTGGAAAAGTGAGTGCATAAAGTGAGAAAGAGGGTTGAGCTAAAAAGTGGAGTAAACACTGTCAAAGATGAAGAACATAGAATGAAAAGTAAGTTTTATAAGAGGGGAGGAAGATGAGTTGAAGTTTTGTTTTTCTGCTGCCTCTTCATTTCCTGTCCCTGTAGCTGTTTTGTAAAATCTGTCATAGAATACTTTGAGGATGACCCATGTAAAATCAGAAATGTTGACCAGTATGTAAACAAATGTAGGTATTGTGCATAGATTCTATTGAGCACAGCATTATTTTACTGTTTTTTTTTTTTTTATAGCTTTTATATACTTTAAGCTGCAATAATATAATAGAATGCAGCTAATGCATTTTAGATGTATTGCATGGATCACACCCTTGTCTAGGTTGTAACAGACACCTTCACTAGAGCTGTAGGCATTCTCCTAAAATATTTCCTTTTTTTTTTTTTTTTTTTTAGGGTTGCTTTGCTTGAAGATGTAAACCGTATGTCTCCAAATTCTTTAGCCATAGTTTTTGCACCCTGTCTTCTACGTTGCCCAGATACTTATGACCCCCTGACTAGCATGAAGGAAGTGTCCAAAACCACCACGTAAGTGAGAGATTTGCAAATATCCTCTTTCAAGGGGGTTTGGAAGAAATGAGTGAATTGTATGAAAGTCCATCAGAAAGAAGCTGTTAAATTTAGAAAAAACAGTAGTATATTTCAATGTGTGAGGGGATAGCAAAATATGTGAAAATACTATTTTAAAATATGCGTTTTAGCCAACAGCGTTCTTTTTTGATGCTCGGAAAGACCTTTCTTTTTGCATCCCAGAGAACATTTTATAATGTTTTTTTTTCTTTTGATTAATCACATACATATATTTTTTTCTTTTCTCTAGTAGTGGGTCAATTTGTATGTTTTAGTAATTTTATACTTCAGTATTTTTTTTTTATTTTTTTTTTCGCTATAACTTTATTTATTGTAGCGATTTTGTAGTAAGTAGTTGGGGCTTCTTTACATATTGTGAGAGTCTTTATGGTTTTAACATATATGTGTGAGCATATATTTTATGAGCATATCTATGTTTTGTTTTGTTTTGTTTTTATTAGTTTAAAGACCATTTTTTTTAACCAAATAATGAACATTTAATAAACAATGCATCATCTGTTCTTTAATAAATTATGGTTTTATATCCCTGCCTGAGCACTGGTGAGCTAATCTGAGGCTCATCAAGTGGTTAAACAAAAGTACTGAGCCTCTGATTAGCTCTTTTCTACACAAATAGAAATACACCTAAAATGTGAACTGTTGGTGGCCCCCGAGGACTGGAGTTGAGGAACACTGCCCTACTGAACTGCAAAGCATGACCTAAAATATTCCTAAATGTGAATGATCTTGTACTTCCTCTGCAGGTGTGTGGAGATGCTCATAAAGGAGCAGATGAGGCAATATAAAATAAAAATGCAAGAAATAGGCCTACTGGAAGCCGCAGAGACACGGGCAGTATGCAGACTGTCACTGCTCCAACAGAGTACGGTGAGTGATGGGGGTACCATAATATGGCAAGTCTGCACAGTCTCCAGTGCGCTCCCAAAAACATTTGTCTGACTTTAAAAAATGTTTTCATTACTTAAACATTCTCCATTTTTAAAAGAGGTTAGTGTTTATTGACTCCTTATGCAACCAGAGAGATTTTTATTCTGCCCACAAATGAACAGTCATAATGAATATATTTTCATATGTGTATTTGCCTTCTCCAAAACCTCAGACTTATTTTTTGTTCCTTTCTTCTGGAAACAGCAGTGGCCTGGTCATTTTGGATTTATTTCTCCTTTTGATGGTGTAATGGTAGGTGTATGAGCCTCTTCTTGCCACACCTTTGCATGACATGAGCGATTTTGGTCATCATCCAGACTTCCGATCAGACCCTATTTATAACAGTCCTCAGTTTGTTCAAGAAGTGTATACATTTCCTATGACTCTGGGCACACTTTCCTGAAACGGAGCTGTCAGAAGTTCCTTGGTTTTCTTAGAGTAGGAGGCCTGGTCAGTGATTAGCAAAGGCTCCTGAAGAATGGGGTAGCTGTGAATGTCCAGTTTCCAGATGAATAATTGCACTATATAGTGATACCTTTTTGATTGGACAAACTTTTTAGTTAGTGACAAGTGTTTGAGACTCTAACTAAAATGTGTGTCCAGTCAAAAAGGCTCAATAGTGAGAAATGGTGTGAGGCATGGAGAGATGAATAGAGGAGAAAGGAGTGAGAGAGAGCAGTGAAGAGATGACAAGAAATAGTGCACATGAGAAGGAGGAGGTCTTGGCAAGTTATACAAGCAATACAACTGGAGAAGGATAGCTTGATAGAAGCCAGACAGAGTATGGGTTATTACATGGATGTTACAAAATATCGTAAGGGATTGGTATTTAGCTAGTAGAAATAACAAATTTATAACAGACATAGATTAATAATAAGGGCTCCATGGTCCAGGTCATACCTCCAAAATATGCAGCATGCTTCAGAGTTTTTCCTTAGCGTTCTTAGAGCAAAGGGGACCTGGTTAGTGATTGGAAAAGGCTTCTCCAGGTGTGCAGTAGATAAAAAATCATAATTAAAAATGTAGGTTTTGTAACGGCACGTAATTATGGGGACATAGCAAAGCCATCCCAACATATAAACCCAGGAAGGGAGGATAACATTTGTTACGTTACAGTTCATAAAACATCAACAATGAGATTAATTGAAAAATGATGTTACATGCACTCATCAGCATAATAAATCCAAGATTTGGACATATATGTATTTGCCATATAGAACCAATGTGAAACACATTATTCATGGCTGGAGCTGCCTTTTTGATTCAAAGTCCATAATCCTTGCTTTGAAGAAACTGAGCTGAGCAGTACACCACAAAAACGCTGCTCACTGCAAAGCAGGACTAAGAAACTAGTCTGTAGTGGTAATTAAGTCACTGTACATGGGAGGTGACAAATGTTTGAGCCTTGCCTACTAGAATGAAATGAGAACCCACTTGTTATTTCTTTGCTGTGGCAAGTGTAGTGAGAGAAAAGATATTTGGAAACTGAGCTTAGTTTTTAAAAGCAATTCTTAGCTAGAAATATAAGTGCTGCCATAGGAATGTTCTGTGCTCTACATTGTCATTTTCCTGCATGAGCCCTTTGTGCATGTGCCTGTTCTTAGACATTTTTCTGCATTGCTATATTACTAGCTGTACTAGTATTAAATATTATTAAAATATTTTTAGTGACTTTTTAAACTCGTTTTTCTCCTTATTTGCATGTTGGTTGGTGTCATTGCCTATGCTTCATCTTGGCTTACAAAGTAGTGATAGACGCTGTGCAGTTGCCTAATTTCAATGACTGTGGTAGTTATGCAATATCAGTAGCACTTTGGCAGAATGGGTATTATGTTCTACATACTGTTCTAATAAGTGCAGTGATTAAAAAATTAAGTTAAAGGCATATTTAAGTTTCTTGGATTATGAATGCATCTGATCATTTTTTTGCATGAAAAAATACCAATATAAACATTTACAAACTCACCCTGATCTTTTCAATTTGCAAGCTGATGCTATTGTCAGTTGACATCCCTGAAAATCCTTGCTAAGATTAGCATAATTCGTTTTGTCCAGTCAGGAGAAAGAAGATAGATTTGTATCATACTCTAGGGTTGCTGTGTTGCAAAGCAGCCTGGGATATGTAGTCTCTTTTTCTATATAGCCTTGTGATCTGATTCCTTTGTAAACTCAGACCCCACCCAACCAATCCAGCACCAAGTACTTCCTTTGAAAGGTCAGACTCCAAACCTAGATTCATTTCCTCTGCATACTTGGTAATGTTAGTTTCCTCTGGGTGTGCAATGCTGGTATTTACTCTCCTGTCTATACATTTGTGAGTACAGTGGACTTATCTATATAACATATCTTTTTCTGATAATCACTGCTTGTTTCTTATCAAACATTTGAAACCCATGAAACTTATATATACCTTTTTAACCACTAAACAAAGATATTTTCCTTACCTCCTTGGGTGAAAGCACTTCCAATATACTGTACCAATGGGGCCTCCAGTTGATAGCTGGGTCTTCACGCCCTAATGGTGACAAGACATTTTCATCACTCACCATATAGGAACCTACCATACCATGGTATGCTAAGAGCTTGCTCTGGCTTTCTTTAAATTTAAAATATACAAAGACCTTGCAGTCTTTGGCTCTATTAAGTGTCATTTTAAACACTGTCACAACATAGTGAAAGGTAGTAGCTTACAATATTTTTTATTGAATTGGTTGGAGACTCTTCGATGAACATAACCTCACAGTCAGTTTTTTGTTTGGGTTTTGCTTTTGATTATTGGTGAATATCTTTAAGATAATATGTGGTTATGGTAAACATGTATATCCGTATTGAATCATTGCACATGTATTAATTATTTGATGTCCTTTGTTCTCTTTTTGTAGAGTAAAAGCCCAACAACTAGTGGTAATGGTTTGACAGATCCTGGCATGGCGCCTGGGGGGAGACTGTCTGACCCTGAGGCTTCCAGAGAATCACAGATTCTTATGGAGAGGATCCAATCCATCAAGGAGGAAAAGTGAGTCCTCTGTATAATTGTGTGTAGATGTTTGCCAGGAGCCGCAGGGGTTTTGATTACAATACATACAGGTCACTAAAAAGTATACTAGATTGACACTTTAAACATCTTCCTCACTAAAGCAAACTTGTGAAATGCAGGAAGTAGTAAAGTGCTGTTTCCTCCTACAGTCAATCATGAATCCAATTCCTTTCTCTCGCACACATTTCTGATTAATTGCTTCATCCCTATATATTTTATTATGTGCTGTTTTTCATCTACAGTCTTCTGTGAATCAAGTTTGTTTCTCTCTCTCTCACACACATTTCTCTTACATTTTACAGAGATGATATCACTTACCGCCTTCCAGAACTTGAACAACGTGGTTCAGATGAAGAAAATCTGGATTCTGAGACCTCAAATAGCACTGAGAGTTTGTTGGACGAGCGACCAAGCCAGCCAGAGACGGAAGGTCAGTATTAAGGTAGGGCTGCCCTTCCTATTACCTCTTTAATACTAAATGGGCATGTGTGATGTGATGACTATCCTCTTTGCTGCCATTGGTCCTGGGATAAATTGCTTTTGCAAATGTGTAGCTGTATGTGAGAACATATTCTCCAAGGAACAAGTGACCACTTGAATGTGACATAAAATACTGAGATCTTTGCCAGAGCTATTGCTTTCTAACCTGTGGAGCAGATAGGTTAATATCTGTGACCATAGGGTCCAGCCACTTTATACATGGACATAATTGTCAAAGTGAACAGATTTGTTTTATGTATTGATTGATAAACATTACAATTTACTTATATTCATTTCATAATGTGATCTATTGGAGAACCCCTAAATCTAGCATGGTCATTTCATTGGCCGTTTAAAATTATTTTTTATATATTGTTATAATTTTAAAGGGCCATAGTGTGTGTGTGTTTAAATAGTGCTGGTCTAGAGTGTAGAAAAAATACATTAAATTGAGTCAGGGAGGGATTGTTTATATTCCTCTTTTTTGACCTATTACTGGAAACAAAGGGATAGGGGTCTTGTGCTTTATTGGACTGAGAAAATATGCTTTTATTCTTAATTCTTTTGAATGTAAACAGACATCCGTCAACAAAAATAAGGCATTATCCATTAGTACTGATTTACACTTCCTCTCAGGCCTTTTTATTCACTACTTAGGTGGATGAAACTAAAACTAATTGTTTATTATGCCTATCCGTGTAGCTTTAGTGTTACATTTCTTAAATTAATTTATTTTCCATGAAAAGATAACTTTTGTAATGTATAAAACATGGTTTAAATACAAAATATAAGGTTTGGGGCTGCAGTAACCTTTTAATATTCTTTGGTTTTAACACATTACATATCATGTCCCATTGCTTCTATATATAATGTGTAATTTATCTCCACAGTTCCTTGTGTAGTGGGGTCTACACCTACCACTCGGGTGCTTGAACGTGCCAACAGCCTTCTGACCAAAGCTCCCCTCTTTACCATGTCTGTATTGCCTACTGGAGCAAAGCGCAGACCCGCCTCCTTCCTGGCCAAGATGAGGGTGCACAGGCGTAACCCATTCCTGCCCAACAACATAAAGTTGCCCCCAGGATTGTCCACAGCCAATGATCTTCCAGAGCAGCCCTCCTCTATACAGAGAAGAGAGCAGCCAGGGAGGAGAACAGACAGCATCCAGTCAGTTTACTTCCCAGAGGGGACAGATATTGTTGTTGCACAAGGGATTCTAGAGTATGAGCCTACAGCCAAACTCAAACGCCGCTTCTCTGATCCCCACCTCCAAATACCCTGCTCTGAGGAGGCCAATCTCTGAGATAATGCAGTTCTTCTACAAAGACTTTTGCCTGCTCCTTTTTTTTTCTCCTTTGTTATATCATTTCCAAGGAACTCTCTACTGAGCTAAATGAGAGAAAAGTCTACTTTACACAGGCTCTGTATATAGTAGGCACCTTTGTATTGGCAGTAAGATTCCAGACCATTAAATTCATTCCCAGCTTTATAGTACAATAGGACCAAAGGTGAGGTTTTTGCCTTATGCGATTCACCTGTTACAGTAATATTTTTATATAAATATATATATGTGTATGATAAAGCAGGATTTTTTAATATTCTGGTTATTATTTTTTTTGTTTGTTTTTTATATATATATTAATATGAAATCCAGAGGTGCGTCAACAGATGATAGGAACCCCCCACTTCCTCCTTTTTTTTTTTTTTTTTTAAATAAGAAAATATTTTTTTTTTTCCATTTTATATACCAGGGTCTCACTTTAACAAACTTTACTCCAAGAATAGTTCCCTCAGAAAGTGTTATTTGCACAAGGCTGCTATTGGCTTCAGTATGTATAATTCTAGAGAACTATTCTGTGAGTGAAATGATTAAAGGTGCATACAGTGTCAACCATATATCTGTAAAGGCATAGTTCCTCCTATTTTCATTTTCTTTTGGATCTTTTGCATTTCCATACTTGAAATAAAATCCTTCACGTGAAGGAGGAGTACGAGTGGAAATATATTTGTAGCCAGGCCTTTAAAATGGCAGCTTTATGATGTTTCCAGTACTGCCCTGCAGCTATGGAATCTGTAGAGTTTGGACTGCAAAGCGTTTTGCCAGAATCTGCATTTAATGTGAGGTCTGTAATAGGCACAGATGTGCCGTGTGGATGAATTGAGTTCTTACAGAATTCTTTTGTA
This sequence comes from Discoglossus pictus, assembly GCA_027410445.1. Classification (NCBI taxonomy): domain Eukaryota; kingdom Metazoa; phylum Chordata; class Amphibia; order Anura; family Alytidae; genus Discoglossus; species Discoglossus pictus. The sequence goes on from CM050163.1 coordinate 288,550,375, forward strand.
TTATCATATTGCTACTTATTTTTTCATTATAGAACAAATGGTACGTGATGTTTTAAAGCGAGAGAGCATTCAATCAGATTGGTATCCGGAATGTATTTTACAGCTCCTTCCCCCAAAGTGAAATGGTTTCTTTTGTGGGGGTAATTTATGTACCCCTTTCTAGCAGGGAAAGGTTTGAAGTGCCTTGCTGACCATCATTAACAGACATTATACCTGTCAGAAGTAGGAGACCATTCTTGAAAAATGACTTTGTCTGTATATCGGTTTCTAACATAACCTTTCAACAATGATTTAGTTGTTTAATGTTTTGACTAGTTTGTAATATAATAATCTTGCACTTTTTCCAAACAGCAGGTAGTCCATGATGAGAGCATTAAATGACCACTGTAAATATTTAACAAACTAATAATATAAGCAGTTATGGAAGCCGTAAGCATAAAAGCAACTTTATGGCATACAAGTGTTTATGTATTGGATGGGGTATGATCTGACCCTTTTTTATTTATATGTTTTAGCGGGGAGTGGTGAGTGAATTCAAATTTCAGTATTTTACACTTGCTTTTTCCTACACATGCCCAAGAGCAGGCAGTCTTGAATCAAGCATCAAATGCTTTTTCTGCAACACATATGCACCAAAGAGAGAGAATAAGCATGTCAGCCTCTCTACATTAGATTAAAGTCTGCTAAAATATAGATTTTCTCAAAAACGTTATTTTGTGCTCACAGTTTACATATCTGCCACATTTAGTTTGTTGCAAACATCAGAAAAGTGAAGTTATTTGTAAATTGCAGTGGTCCTTTGAAAAAGGAAGACCCAATGTAAATTACTGAAATGTCAGGTATGAGGGATAGTTTATATGTGAAATACCATGTGGTCTAGTTGAAAGGACCTCTCCCCGTGGCTCACTGAACATTGCACTGGCAAACACATAAGGAAAGTTTATTCTTAGTAACAAACCAAAGAAACCTCCTAGACCTACTTCCATGGCTGCAACTGGGTAGATATAAATGTAACACATAACCCATAACCCTGGTATATCTGGATTCTATAGGTGTATATAAATGTGTATAGAAATGTTCTGACCAAATGATGTTGTTCATTGCAAATGTACAGGATTCCATCTTCAACTCATCCTTCGCTTTGTTAAATAAACATTTATCTGGACCTACTGTGTTGTGGCTAAATCTCTACCTGTCAGAAGAAATCCAGTTTTTAGGAATGTAGGCAGCTCCGATATTCTGGATTAAACTAGTCCAGAATTTAAGCAATTGCTATTTCAGCTTTTTAAGGTAGAGGCACTACTATTATTATTAAACTTTTGTTATTGACCTTTATTTTTAATGCACCAATATTTTTTGTTTAACTAAACAAGGTAGGTACAAGTCAACAATTTCAATCAAGTACAAACAATGGAGGGTTCTGTGATAGTAGATTGTTCTTTTCAAGTCCCATTGTGTTTAAGACCAATCACATATAGTCTTACCTTGGGGGTACCATTGGCGTACATATTTACTCTTCTCACACTGAACATCACATTATAATTTTTTTGTAAGACAACAGATGTGAGAGCATCTTGGATGCTTAAATAGTAGGAGCATTTTCAATTAATTTTGTTTCAATTTCAGTAGCACAAACTTAATCTGGCCATATTTATGTCTGAACTAAACCCATGCATTTGGGGTTGAACCAAAACGTGCAAGTGATGAACTGTTATTATTATCTATATTTGTAATGCACCAACATATTACGTAGCACTATACAGAAGTTAAGTTACAGGCAATGACAAGTTCAAGATTCACACATTGCAATGAATGTAGGGCCCTGTCTTTGAGCTTGGAATCAGGTGTCCATAGTGCTTTCCATAAAGCACCTTGCAGGATTGAAGGTCGCAGACTTACAATCTAAAGGTTGAAGTTTGTATGTGGTACAGTAGGGAGAGAATAGTGCTGAGCATGTTAGGGAGGAAGGTTATAGGCTTCTTTAAAGGCGTTTTTATTGAAGTTTTGAAGGTTTTAAGGCAGGAGGATAGTCTGACAAAGCGAGGCAAGGAGTTTCAGAGAATAGGGGCAGGACGTGAAAAGTCCTGGAGGCGGGAGTGAGAGGAGGTGACGAGTTGTAGAAAGAAGGTTGTTGGCAGAACGAAGAGGGCATGTGGGGGCTATTTGGAGTTGAGAGCAGAGATGTATGGGGGTGCGCTGTTGTTGAGGGCTTTATAAGTTAGGGTCAAGATTTTAAATTTTATTCTGGAGGCTAAGGGAAGCCAGTGAAGTGATTGACAAAGGGGAGCTGCCGACACTGAATGATGTGTACGGAAGATAGTCGGTTGGAGGCATTCATTATGGATTGAAGTGTGGAGAGGCGAGTGGTGGACAGGCCAACAAGGAGCGAGTTGCAATAGTCAAGACGAGAAATGATGAGAGCGTGTATTAGAATCTTAGTAGTGTCTTGTGTAAGGTAATGGCGTATTTTGGATATGTTTTTTTAGATGGAGAAGACGAGATTTGGTTAGAGACTGTATGTGTGGGCGAGGGCAGGGTCCAGTAGAACTCCAAGACAATGGGCTTGGGAGGTGGGAGTGATGATGGCATTGTTGACAGAGAGAGATGTGAGGAATTGAAGCTGTAGTAGAGGGTGGGAAGATTAAGTGTTCAGTCTTATACATGTTGAGTTTCAGATGGTGGGCGGACATCCAAGAGGATATACTAGAGAGGTAGTCGGAGACGTGTCTTAGAAGAGAGGGGGATAGTTCTGGTGCTGAGAGGTAGATTTGAGTGTCATCTGCATAGAGATGGTACTGGAACCCAAAATAGTTTTATTAGGGTGCCGAGTGAAGATGTGTAGATGGAGAAGAGGGGGCCTAGGAATGATCCTTGGGGTACGCCAATAGACGGGGGGTGCGGAGAAGAAGAGGTGCCGGCGAAGGAGATGCTAAATGATCGTTCTTGGAGGTAAGAGAGCATTGTCTCGAATGCCGAGGGAGGAGAGGTTGTTGAGTAGTAGCGGATGGTCAACTGTGTCAAAGGCGGCAGAAAGACCCAGAAGAAGCATAATGGAAACGTGGCCTTTAGACTTGGCGGTGAGCAGGTCGTTGGTAACTTTTATGAGGGCTGTGTCCGTGGAGTGTTGGGGCCGAAAGCCGGATTGGAAAGTGTCCAGAAGAGCGTTAGAGGAGATGAAACTGGTAAGGCGGTTATAGACGAGCAGCTCCAGCAGTTTGGAAGCCAGGGGAAGTAGAGCGATAGGGCGATAGTTAGATGCAACGTCCGACTCGGATGAGGGTTTCTTTGGAGTGGGTGTAATTATGGCATGTTTTAGAGATGATGGAAACGTGCCAGTGTTTAGGGAAAGGTTGAAGATGTGTGTGATAGCTGGGATTAGTGTAGTAGAGAGGGGAGGGATGAGCTGAGATAGAATAGGATCCAAAGAACAGGTAGTGAGGTGAGAGGATGATATTAGGATGGAGACTTCATCCTCTGTTGCAGGGGTAAAGTAGTAGTAGTAAAGTGGCTATGGCAATGGGGAGGGGAGTAGACTGGATATTGTTGGTTAGTTGAGAGGGTGGCGTGTGTGAGCCACGATGAGAGGGGAGTTCATTGCGGATAGATTGAATTTTGTGTGTAAAATGGTTGGCAAAGTATTCAGCCGTGAGACAGGAAGGGATGGGGGAGGTGGTGGGCAGAGAAGAGTTTTGAAAGTGGCAAACAGACGTTTGGGGTTGGAGGACAGAGTTGAAATTAGTGATGTGAAGTAGTGCTGTTTGGCCAAGTTGAGGGCAGAGGAGTAGGAACAAAGCAGAAACTTGTAGTGAAGGAAAATAGTTCAGCAGTCCGGGAGCACTTCTGAATGTAACTTGTGTGTGGTGTGTCATGGTTATGGATGAGATTGAAGGCGTCTGCGTGTGGTTATGCGGGCAAGGGTGGAAGAGAGCGTAGAGTTGTAGTGTGAGGTGGCAGTGTCAGCTCAGTTGAGGTTAGTGATAGTGCTGAGAAGAGGTTGAAGCACAGTGGAGTGCTGTGTAGGGTTGAGCTCTAGCAAGTTTCTGTGGGTTATTGTGGCTGGGGTAGAAGAAGAGTGATGAGAGGAAGATGTGAGGTTGAAGGTAAGGAGAGGATGGTCATAGGGAGATCGTGGATGACTGGGTTGGAGGTAGGGCTAATATTGGTGATAATAAGGTCAAGAGAGTGTTCAACATGGTGAGTTGAAGAATCTGTAAGTTGTGAGAGGCCAGGGGAAGAGGTGAGTGCAGGTAGTTTGGGCGGCTGCTGGGGAGGTGGGGGTGTCGATGTATCAGTGTGGGAAGGTTGGAGGAAAGAAAGTGTGCGAGCCAGGTGGAAAAGTGATCAAGAAATTGAGAGGGAGTACCTGGGGGCGATAGATTACAGCAACACGTAGAGAGATAGGAGAGAAGAGGCAGATTGTATGAGCTTCAAAAGATGAAAATTGGAGGGATGGGACAGGGGGTATGAGGTGATATGTAGAGCGAGAAGAAAGTAATACACCCACACCACCACCTTGTTTGTTCCCAGGTCTAGGTGTGTGACTGAGGTGAAAACCACGATGCGAAAGTGCTGCAGGGGAGGCAGCGTCTGAAGAGGAGAGCCAGTAGATTGAGGGAGTTGGTAATGTATAGGTCGTGGGTGAAAGTGAGTTTATTGCAGATTGTGCATTCCAGAGGGCACAGGAGAAAGGTAGAGTGGAAGGTTTGTGACAAGTGATGGGTATCAAATTATGGGTGTTTCTGGTGTTTGCTGCCCTTGGAGCAGAGCGTGGCTAAAAAAAGAAGGTAAAAATGAGGGAGGGACCTAGGTTAGGGGATATGTCTCCAGCAGCCAGGAGAAGTAGGTGTGAGAGCAAGAGAATATGGGAGTGAGACTTATAGTGGTGTTTCTGCTTATGAGTGTTGGGGAGGGGATGTGATTGGAGAATGGAGAGTAGCTCATGGGAGCAGAGAAGAGGAGAGCAAGGAAGGTGAGATGGTTATAGTATTGGGGACGTGATATGGATAGGCTGCAAATTAAAGCCTATGAATATATATTCATAGGAAGTATAATTAGCTAGATTGAGAATTATAATTACTACTTCGTTCATTATCACAGGTTATTCTAGGCAAGTTTTTCACACTGCATGGTCAATAGTATGTTTTCACCACCTGTAATAAGTGCATTTGGCTATTTCAGCCACATTCATTGATAAAAGATGCATAAAATCCAGTATACAACCATGCAATCTCCATAGCAATACACTGCTATGCCGAAGGTCACTGAGCTCTTCAGTATAACCCATTCTACTGTAGGACAATGCCACCTTTGCTAAACTCACATTTTGGAAAGTCAGTTTATTGTGGGGGGGTAATTTATGTAACCCTTTATAGCAGGGAATGGAGTAAAGTGCCTTTCTGACCATTGTTAAGAAATTATACCTATTCGAAGAAGGCGACCATTTTTGATAAATGACTTTGTCTTTATACCAGTTTCTAACACAACCTTTCAGCAAAGATTTAGTTGTTTAAGGTTAACTGTTTTTTTATGTAATTGAAGGGTTAACAATCTTGCACTTTTCACCGATGGCAGGTAGACTATAAAATGACCCTTAAAATGACCAAAGTAAATACAGTTGACAAACTAGCAATGTCGGCAGTTATGGATGCTGTAAGCATGAAAGCAGTTTTATGGCATAAAAGTATTTATATATTGGATGGGGTATGATCTGGCCTGTCTTAAATCATTCTTCAAATCCTGCTTTTTCTGCTCTGCACCGGGACACACATGCACTAAACTGAAGAATAAGCATGGCAACGTCTCTACACAAGAGTAAAATTGCTAAAATCTAGATTTTCTCAAAAATACATATTTTGTGCTCACACGCACCCTCGTGATTCAGCTTTTTCCAAAGTATGCATAATGCCCACAGCGTACACAAATATTCCTTATTTGGTGGTGTAAGCAAGTGTAATTTTGTTCTTGATCTGCAATGGTTCTTTAATGTTACAGTATACAATGGCATTCTAGAGAATTGTGGGCTTCAACTTTTGTGGAGAAGGTCCTTTCCTGTTTCAGCCTGATAATGCCCCTGTGCACAAATTGAGGCTCCTAAAGATATAGTTTATCGAGATTGGTGTTTAAGAACTTGACTGTCCGGCACAGAACCCTGCCCTCAACCCCATCCACCTTAGAGGTAAATTGATCTTCAGACTGCGACCCAGGTCTTCCCACCAAACATTGGTGACCAAGCTCACTAAATCTTTTTGTGGCTGAATGGGAGCGAATCTTTGTAGACATGTGCCAAAATCTAGTGACAAGCCTTCCCATAAGAGTGGTGAATGTCATAGTAGCAAAGAGGGGACCAACTGCATATTAATGCCCATGGTTTTGGAATGAGATGTTCAACAAGCACACATGGGTGTGGTTGTCTACATACTTTTGGAAGTGTACTAAAAAGTATCTGCATCTTCTAGATTGCTAATTTGCCAATGACAACTCCCTACAAGGCTGTTGGTTTTAACCCTCCGATTCTTATTTCACACACTATCTGTGCTCCATGAATTTCAAAGTCTTTTTTCCTTTAATTATGTTAGAGGCCCCTGGACACAACTGCACTTTTTTTATTTATTTTTTTATTGCTGCTTAAAATCAGTCTGAACTACATCCATTGTTTTGGTTTTTAGTTCAGATTACACCTGATCTGTGTCGCACTAGATCTCATTTTTAAGGAGTAATAACCGTATCTCTCATGCTACCAGTGCTTTGTCAACAGGTCCTCGCAGTCACATTTAAACTTGCTGCACTAAGTAAGTAAGTAAAATGCCACCAACTTTAAAGGGCTGCATATGTGATCCCTGACTCCCCAAGTGGGATGTGCAATATGTTTAAATGACCACTAACCTCACTGCAAATGTTCTTGAAATTGGATGTTAAAATTATTTTAATTTATGTCACTAATAAAAGCCCCAAATAAAAAAAATATAAAGTTTTAATCCTGTTTACAGTTTTAAGCCTGCCCAGTTGCTATTGCATTAGTAAAAACAGCCGAGTGCATGTGCATGCCGATTCTCTATGGGAGAAGGCTGTGATTGATAGCACATCTTTACATGGACTCGTGTTATACTGCACTGACCAGCTAACCTGTTTTAGGTGAGTCCAACACTCCATGCCTGCACAGATCATGTATTAAGGGTTATTTTTTAGTTTTTTGTTGATTACTACATGGAGCTGCATGCAGCACCGGAGCGGAGCATTGATCTGCATTGCTCAAATACCAGAGGCAGGAAAGCAGAAACATGAATTTTCTTCAGTAAGAAAAAAAAAAATTAGAACCTGTTCCCTTTAAAACGGGAAATATAAGCAGTCTGGCAAAAACCTTGCCATTAACTTGAATAGAGACACAACCCTGCAACCTGATTGGTAGCAGTAATGCAGCAGCCTCTGGGCAGTCTGTTATTCATGTAAACAGATTTTATTTCAGTCGATTTTTTTCTTTTGAAAAATGCATGTATTTAAAACATTCAAAAATAATTTCAACATGCTATTAGGAAATGTTTTTTGTGAAGTTGTCCAAACAAATGGGTGCCTGTCACCCTTTTAATCTTCTTTTTTTTTGGGGGGGGGGGGGGGGGGGGGCTCAGAAAAATTGTAAAATCACTATGTAAAAGATAAAGTGTACTGTTGAAAAGGACATGCCACTCCAGGGAAAAGGTTTGGTTTCACATTAGAAGTGTCTTGGGGGCTGCCCTTGGCACCCCAGTTTCCACCAGTGCATAAAGTACTCTACAGCCTCACTGTTGCAGATGTCTACCTGTTATATACTGGAGTAGTTTCAATAGATTAAAGGTTACTCCGTGTGGATGGTTAATTTGCTTTACAGGAAACTAGCTCAAGCAGCATTGTCATTCTAAAATAATTTTTTCGAACTGTACAGTTAAATAAAAGACATAACAAAAGGAAACATACACATTATTTGTATTTGTTAGACCCATCCAGGCTATGTTCCAAACATATTTTACAGTCCTGAGGTAATGGTCCGTTAACTACATCATGGACAGGCAGTTCTGTGAGATGGTTAAAGACTGGTGAACTGCAAGGATTTGTTCTGCTAAACACTAGAATAAATATGGATGTCCTAAAGCTCATTCATCCTTTAACACCAGTGTGGTATCTAAAGCAGATAACCATCTTCATTAATGTTAATGGAAAGAGCAAGATAACATGAATGACTGCTGTAATTTGTTAAAATATTCACATGCATGTGAAGTATGTAGCAAAATAACAGCACTGGGAGGTATGTAAGACAGGAACATAAAAGAATTTTAGAGAAAATCTATATAAATAACTATTGTGTGGGATTCCATTTTAGAAAGCTAGTTTGCCTAGTTTGAAGGTCAGGTTCTCCAAGGCACCCTTATTCTCCCATTCTGTTCTGTTGTCCAATGGCTATTTGAAGAAGACCTTTTGTTAAAAGAAGTGAATATAGAATCTTATCTCAATCCACAGCTCCTCCCAGACATCTAATAATTTCACAAGACTAAATGTAAATTATCAATAGTTAAAAAAGCCCTGTCTGCACGGAGATATACACAATGAAATAACTGATAATGTACTAATGATTTATCCAACCAATTTTCTCCTTCAATCTTATTAATAGTTGGGAAAATCACCCTTGGTTAGTGCTTGTGTTTATAATTAGGGTGGCCAAGTAACATTAATAGGAATTCATAGTTTTGATTTTAGTGGCTTTCTAAAAGCCAAACATTAGCCATAAGGAGGTGAGTAAAGTTTTTCTTACCATATACAGTACATAAGGTCTTATGTATCACCCACTTATTTTTGGCAGAGATTACATTTTTTTAAAGCTCCACAAGTCACCATGTGTAAACTGGAACCTTAGTAAGCGGGTGCAAAATCATACAGAAAATGTTTTTCCATTTTTAAAATTGATCAAGAATTGATTTAGACATTTTAGTTTAGCCCTGGCAGCCGTCCCACAAGAACCAGTTTAAATAAGAAGTGTGGAGTCTGTACCTGTTATACATTCTACTCTAAAAGTAGAGTATGGTGATGGAGTAGTAAGGAAACCGTTTGAAAGGATTTTTTTTCATTGGTTAGTGGAAGGCATTGATTAAGAACTAATGACTTGCTAATTACATCATTTTATGAAGCACACTTCCACTAGACCAACACACTTTGCTTTAAATATGTGTTAAATTAATTTCATTATTATAGAACAGTATACTGAAATATTATGTGAAATATATATATATATATAATAAACAAAAGCAAGACAGTTACCTCTTATTGGCAAATGCTTTATTATATAAACTAAACATATTTCTGACTTTTTGTAAGGAGAAATAAAAAATCAACTTCAGGGTGAATTGATCCCAGGATCTGCTCCATCAGATACAGCAACACTAGCTGCATGCCGTCTACTCAGTTACACAGTTACATATAGTTACATAGTAATTGAGGTTGGAAAAATAAATTTAGTCCATAAAGTTAAACCTTTTTAGATGATCTCTGATCTGCAATATGCAGATTAGTTGTTAATTGATCCAGAGGAAGGCAAACAGAAAAACAAAAACAGTGAAACTTTGCCAATTGCCTCAAAAGGGGGAAAAAATCCTTCTTGACCCCAGATACTGGCGATCGGACTCCTCCCTGGATCAATACTCCCTCTCTAATTATCCAGGATAACCGTGAATGCCCTTTTTATTTAAAAATATATCTAATCCCTTTTTAAACTTATCTATCGAATCCGCTGTCACTGCCTCCTTCGGTAGAGAATTCCACCCTTACTGTGAAGAACCCTTTTCTTTTTTTAAAGGGGAAATCTTTTTACTTCTACAAGAGGATGTCCTCTTGGAAGTTCAAAACCACTTGGCACAAAAAGCTCACTTGACAAATCTTTTTACTGACTCAGGATATATTTATATAAGGTAATCCTATCTCCTCATACGCCTTTTTTCTAAAGAAAATAAGTTTAATCTGGTTAGTCTTTCTTCATAACCCTCCATTCCCCTTATTATTTTTGCTTATTTTTGTCCTTCTCTGTACTTTTTCCAGCTATAAAATGTCCTTTTTATGAAGTGGTGCCCAAAATTGTACTCCATATACCAAATGAGGGCGTACTAGGGATTTGTATAGTGGCAGAATTATATTTGCTTCCCTTGCTTCTATACCCTTCTTAATACATGCTAATATTTGACTTGCCTTTGAAGATGCTTGGCATTGAGCACTGTTACCTAGCCGGTTGTCCACTAGTACTACCAAATCCTTTCAATATCTGATACCCCTAGATTTGCTCCATTAAGATTATAAATTGCATGGCTATTTTTCCTTCCCATATACATAACCTTACATTTATTCGTATTAAATCTAATCTGCCATTTTGTCGCCCATTTCTCTAATTTATGCAAATCCCTTTGGAGAGAAAGTACATCATTATTTGATTTAATTACCTTGCACAACATTGTATCATCCGCAAAAATGGAGACAATACTTTCCAATCCTACTTCTAAATCATTAATAAATATGTAAAGAAGTAGAGGACCTAATACTGAACCATGAGGAACCCCACTTGCCACATTATTCCAATCTGAGTATGTTCCATTTACAACAACCCTTTGCTTCCTGTCCTTTAGCCAGCTCTCAATCCATGAGAAGATATTTACTGCAATTCCTGTATCACTTAGTTTGCTTAATAGTCTCCCATATGGCACTGTATCAAAAGCCTTTGCAAAATCCAAAAAGATTACATCCACTTAGTTGCCTTGATCCAAGTTCCTACTAACCTCTTCATAGAAACTAATTGGGTTTGTTTGACATGACCTATCCCTCATAAATTCATGTTGGCTCCTACTTATAATCCTGTTTAAACAGACATATTCTTGTATACTATCCCTTATTAAGCCTTCTAAAAGCTTTCCCACTACAGAATTGAGTCTATAATTCCCAGGATTTGCTCCTGCTCCCTTCTTAAATATAGGTATCACCCCTGCTTTTCTTCAGTCATCTGGTAGAGACTCTGTGTTGAGTGAATCTTGAAAAATTAAATATAATGGTTTGGCTATTACAGAACCCAGTTCCCTCAGTACCCTTGGATGTATTCCATCAGGACCCGGGGCTTTATTAACATTTATTTTTTCCAACCTCTTTTGGATTTCTTCCTGAGTTAACCAATTATTTGGTGATGGTAGTGTAGCCCCATTATGTTGCAGTGTCCCAACCACTGGTACCTCCCTTGTGTAAACCGAAGAAAATAACCTATTTAGCTCATCTGCCTTTTCCTGGTCACTAATTATCAAATGTCAGGTTAGTCTTACTTTCCTTTGCAACTAACTTTTCATTTTCTTTTGCAAGCATTGTTGACTTCCTTGTACTTACGTAAAGCAGTCTCTGTCCCCTCTTGTTTGTATAATATAAATGCCTGTTTTTTTACTCCGTATCTTGATCTTTAAATCATTGTTAAGCCACATTGGATGTGATTTACTCCTTTTACTTTTATTCCCACACGGTATATACCGATGTGTATGTATATTTAGTAAGGATTTAAATGCTGTCCATTTATGTTCAGTGTTTTTACCTATCAGTTCTCTGTCCCAGTCTATACTTTGTATTGCTGCATTTAGACTGTTCAAATCTGCCTTTTTTTTAACTAAGAGTTTTTGTTGGCCGTTTACAGTTTTGTTTTTTTAATTCAATCTCAAATGAGACTGTGTTGTGATCACTGTTTCCCAAAGGTTGCCCTATTTAAACATTTGATACTATATCAATATTATTTGTGATGACTAAATCCAAGATAGCCTCATTTCTAGTAGGTTATTGTATAAACTGGGCCAGATAATGATCCCTGAATGTACTCAAGAATGTGCTCCCCTTAGCTGAACTGCTGGTCTCATTTATCCAGTTTATTTCTGGGTAGTTTAAATCTCCCATTATTAGAACTTGACCATGCTTAGCTGCATTTCCAATCTGTAATAATAATTGCATTTCCTCACTATCAATTATATTTGGTGATTTATAACATACTCTAACTAATATATTTTTGGAATTTGCTGCTCCGCTATTTAACTACCCACAAACATTCAACATTACTATTAGTTCCACCATAAATATCTTCTCTGACTATAGGCTTAAATTCAGGCTTAACATACAGACAAATCCCTCCTCCTGTTTTACCATTTCCTATATCTTTCTTAAATAGGTTATAACCATCCAGATTAACAGTCCAGGTGTGAGATTCATCCCACCATGTTTCAGTAATGCCTATTAAATCCTATTTCTGATAATAATTCTAACCCTGCCATTTTTCCTGACAAGCTTCTGGCATTAGCAACCATACACCTTATGTTATGAGTCTGTAATTCTGGAGTGCCTGCCACTGACATTGAGTTACTTAGCAGTACCTCCCAATTGACTATACTAACCCTTCCCCTGATCTCCTCCCCCTTGACTAGTTAATTCATTTCTTACCCCCTCTGCACTTTCTACCCCATTACATCTATGTAGTCCCTCCCCCCACCTACTAGTTTAAAAACTCCTCTAGCCTTTTTACCACCCTTACCCCTAGCACAGCAGCTCTCTCATCATTAAGGTGCAATCCATCCCTGTTATAGAGATTGTACCCAAGTGAGAAGTCAGCCCAGTGCTCTAAAAAAAAAAACCCCTCCTTAATGCACCACTTTTTTTTTTAGCCAGACATTAACCTCCATAAGCTCCTTCTGTTTCCCTGGACTAGCATGTGGCACAGGTAGTATCTTGGAAAATACTACCTTGAAGGTCCTTGCCTTCAGCTTATTACCTTGTTCTATAAAATCATTCTTTAGCACGCTCCATCTTCCACTAACTTTGTCATTGGCACCAATATGTACCAAGACCTCCGGGTTAATTTCCAGCTCCCAATAATTTATCTACCCGATCCACAACATGACGAACCCAAGCACCCGGGAGACTGCAAACTATTATTAGGAAGACAGGGTGATTTGTCACCCAGATCCCAGCAATCAAACAGAATCCCCTACCACCAAAACCTTTCTCTTGCTTTGCCAATGCTACCATCCTACTCCTTCAGTAGAAGTGTTCTGTTAGAGGGAACAGCTCTATCTGGCATTGCCATTCCTAAATGGACATCCCCAACCGTTTAATTCAATCTGGCAAATCTGTTGGTGTGTGCCAACCCAGAACTGGCCTGCCTCCTCCTACTGTTCCCCTGCTTCCCCTTGTAACTGTAACCCAGCTAACTCACTGGACATCCAAACTAGCCCCATCTCCACCCTCCATGCTAGGTCCTGCTAAACTGTGCTCAGTGAACACCAACTCCCTTTCCAGTGGAGCAATATCACGAAGTGCTGCAATTCTCCTCTCCAGTTCTCCAATGTGAGCTTCCAGAGAGGCAACATGCTCACACCTGCCACAGAGGTATGGACCATGGATCAGCTGTTCCAGTATTGCATAGATATGACAGGATGTACACTGAGTGAGGTTGTCACTGGACTGACTTATCATTACTAATTACAGTGTGGGGGGGGGGGGGTTGTATAAAGTACTACAATGTGCTCCCTTTTTCTTTGAACCTCTCCATTTATTTAAACTCTTACACTTATACTAGAACTGAACTTATACTAGAAGTGTTTGCAAGCTCACAAGTTCATTCTTACCCCTGTTGCTATTAGGTTATTACTACTCACCTGCCCACTAATCACTGCTCAAGTACCCAAACTTACATTACTGTTCAGGAGAAATCACAGAACAGAGGCAAAAAAAGTTGCTAAACTAGCTGCTAGAATATAATTAAATAGTTACAATGACTCAGCCACTGCCTAATTTAAAGCTTCCACACCTGACACTAATTCATATTCATTATGTTCAGCGCAGTACAGAGCTCATTATTCATTCAGGCAGAAGCAACACAGTGAAATAGCCTGATTGATGATCAAAACGCCATGAATTCAGCATTCATTTAAAAAAAAACTGAACAGTTTATGCATGCTTTTGCACACTCTATCTAATGATGCAGACCACCTATGGTCATTTAAGGGTGCAATGTTTATATGATACAATAACTGAAGCCTGTTACAATCCCTTATTACAACATTATTAAAATTAGAAAACTTTATTAACATAAAAACAACAAAAAAAAAAAAAAGCTGCGTAAAGGCATATGCAAGTAAGGTGGGTTATTAATGCATCTGATAGAGAAGAATTGTTAGTATAGGGCGACATTTATTTGCATGGAAATGTACTTTTACTTTTTGCAATTTATAGAAAAAAAATGCTGGGGGTGCTGATGACACCCCAGGCAGCCAGCTCTGGGTTCGTTTTTAAAAATATGAACCCTTGCGTCCTGCACAAAGCTGATCAGCGTTCCAGCCAATCAGCAATGAGGGATGAAGTCACCGCTGCTTCCGATAAACTCTGAGCAGAGCTCAGAGCTCTCAGAAGCTATAAGGAGGGAGGAGGGGGTGGCGGGGGACCACGAGCGCATGTCTGTGTGAGTGTGTATGTTTGTATGTCTTTGTGAGTGTCTGAATGTGTATGAGTGTCTGTGTGTGTGTGTATATGAATGTCTGAGTGATTTGTCTGCGAGTGAGTCAGTGTTAGTGTGAATGTCTGTGTGAGTGTGTGTCACAGGGCAATTCACTGGGGCTGGGGGAGGTCTCAGGCAGTTACTGCGGCTGGAGGGCAATTTGCTGGGGCAGGTGATGTGGACAATACACTGGGCCTGGTGGCGTCACAGGGGGAATACTCTTGGACTGAGGGTGGTCATGGGGCAATTAATTGGGGCTTGGGGAAAGTTTCACCTGGGATGTAGATAAAACAATCAGTGAAAGAAGAGACACAGACCTTGTTCTGGGTATCACAGAAATCTAAAGGAAAGCTGCAGCTCAATTCACAGACAATAAAGATTCAATGTATTATGTATGCTAATATTCCCTGGGATTTTCAGGATAGAAAACCGTTTGCAAATGCAAGAAATTCAGCAAATTTTAGGGTAACGGTTTAAATGTTTATTTTG
Source organism: Discoglossus pictus (assembly GCA_027410445.1). Lineage (NCBI taxonomy): Eukaryota > Metazoa > Chordata > Amphibia > Anura > Alytidae > Discoglossus > Discoglossus pictus. The sequence continues at coordinate 288,565,382 of CM050163.1, forward strand.
GTATTTTTTCATGCAATTTTTTTTTTTCCTCATACACTACTAAATCGCCTCTATCAGATGCATTAATAACCCAGTTCACTTGCAGATACCTTTATATAAAAATGGGAAACCTGTGGAGTCAGTGTTTTTTTTTACACAAATATAGATTTTCTCAGGTCCTATTCTGTTTTGTGTTTGTCGCTGTTGCGTGCAATTGCCTACTCTTGGAACGCGTGCTTGTGTCGCCAACTAGTGGTGTAACAGAGCTACTACTCCTGTGCCATCTGTTAATGTGAGGGGTCAGGGGATTAGAGAGTTAAGGTTCATTTGGATGTGTTTTTACACTACAGGAGCAGATTACCAGATGGCCGCAGGTGTACTACCATTTCTCGTAATGGAAGAGTATAATAATCACAGAAGGAATGGATATCACATCCAACTAGTGTATTTAAATGCTTCAGTGTTCACACCAGGAGCAAGCTTAGTACACTGTTTAAATATGCAAATAAGCACCTAGCTAATTTGTTTTAATATTAAAAACGACCATTAAAAGTATGGACTATTGAAAAGTGTTCCCCTTTTTGAAAATGCTGGTTAACAGCTGCAGTTTGTCTCCACACTCCTCACTGACACGCTACTATCGTCGAACTCCTGATGACGCGACATGTGCTGTCACATGAAGCATCACGTGTCCATAACAAATGGTCACGTGAGGAAGTCGCCAACCAATCTAAATCGCGTACAATCCTACTCAGCCAACATGGCGATCTTGTGCCGGAAGTGAGTTGGCTCTTGGTCTCCCTTCTGTTCCGGCGCACCGGGCTGTTTCCAGGGACATGGCGGGATCCCGGTTGGAGATAAACTTTGTGCGTCTCCTGTCTCGCTGTGAGGCCATGGCGTCCGAGAAGAGGGAGGAAGGGGAGTGGAGGCTGGAGAAGGTTAGGGGCTCTGTGTAAATACACGGGAAAGTAGGCGAGAGTTAAATTGTATCAAAGTTATTGCAGGAGACATAACCTGAACAGTGACACTGCTCCGACGAAACTCACTGACCCTGCACGGGCTGTGCCCATTGTCCCTGCGCTTTGCCCACTGGCCCTGGCTGGGCTGTACCCACTGGCCCTGGGCTTTGCCCACTGGCCCTGGCTGGGCTTTGCCCACTGGACTGTCCCTGCTGGGCTTTGCCCACTGGAGTGTGCCTGCTGGCCCTGACTGGACTGTCCCTGCTGGGCTTTGCCCACTGGACTGTGCCTGCTGTCCCTGCTGGGCTTTGCCCACTGGACTGTGCTTGCTCGCCCTGGCTGGACTGTGCCCACCAACGCTGCACTGTGCCCACTTGCCCAGACTTGACTGTATCCACTGACTGCTGTTATGTGGTGTTTTCTTTCACTTGTCACAATCACGAACTACACATGTGCTCCATTATCCCCTAATATCCAGTTCTCCTGACTGTCCCCTTGCTGTCAGACACATCCTCCCTCATCTGTTGCTCAGTATAACTTTTGCAGCACCCTCTGTCAGTTGTCCACTCAGTGACCTGCACCACATCTTATATCACTTGTATGATTTATCCTTTTATGATCACATTTTAGTATTTCAAATGGACTTTTCATCAGTGCTTATGCTGTTTTTAGTATTTTAAAATCTAACGTTTCTAGTGAAGTTAATTCTAAAAATGCACATTAAAATGATATACTTTGCAAGTCCTCCTGACCGCAGAGGTGTAATTAAAGGGCCATTTACCTCACTATAAGTGCTCTTCATGGTGTGAAAGAGCACAAGATTTGTATGTTAAAAATATCTATTTTTTTTTTAAATTGCACTAATATCACCTAAAATTCTAAAGTCTGTTTACAAACAGTATCTATCTTGCCTACTGGCAGCTTCATGATTAATAACAGATGCAGAGCTACACGGTGAGGACGCTGATAGCAGGTTTTTCCTGCACTCAGCAATGCAGTGAAAAGGTTAACGTGGCACTAACCTATTCAGGTGATTCCACCATGCTATACTCTGCACAGAAGGATTTGTTGAGGGTTAACCTGTTTTTCTTTGGCTCGCTACATAGAGCTGTAGTGTGCTTCTGGCTGGGGGCATGTCAGTGACTTTAGTAAACACAGATTTAATGGAGTTGATTTCTTAGTGAAAATGCAAATTTATTCAAAAATGCAAAAAAGTATTTCATTGTACTTTTAGGAGCTCTTTACTGTGATGTGGTCAAATTGTACTGAATAAAGTGTCCCTTTAAGTTTTATGCTGCTGAAGTTTAGTCATAGTTGTGCACCCTCTTGTCCCACTTACTACGGTTTCCTTTTTCCTTGCTGTGTCCCATCCTTAGATTACCATAAATGTATAAATCTATGTTGTGTTTGTGTGTCTATATAGTATACAAGAAAGTGCCAGGTATTTTAACAGCCAGAAATGTCACTGCATGTGATATATCTATTTATATGCACAAACTATTTAATGACACTGGCAATTTGAAGCAGCCTTTTGTTTGCTGGCCTAGGCTTTATTGGCACATACAGAGCCTGTTGGTGCCTATATTGATTCTATTGGAGCAGGGTAAGATGTCTTTTCCCTCCTGGATCTCTACCTTGTCTAGGTAAAGGGGCTTGTGTACCTCAATTAAGCTATACTATGTAGATTCACTCAAGATGGGCAGGTCGTTTCAGAGAGGTCAGACAAATTGCATTTCACTAGAGCAGACACTGGCATCCCACTCCAGTATATTTGGCAAGAAAACCATATGGATAGGCATAACCAGACATGATGTGCCTAGCGTGCCGTGGTTCATATGGTCACAGAGAGTTAGATACAACTGAACGACTAAACAGCAAAGATGTCTTTATCCTGTCTTATTATTCTCCCAGAACTGCTTTCATGCAAATAATCTTTATATCCAATCTTAAAACCGTACTGCACTTTTGTCTTGAATTTGCTAGTGATTATAAGAAATAGGTTAGCTATAATGTGCTGCCTTTTTTTGGGACTCCAAGGATTACAATAGCTGATCTTGAAGGAAAAGTTGACTGTCCCTCATCGAAAGATTCATATGTGGCGGTAAAGGCAGAGATTAAAAAGAAAAAACATGAAGTAAATCTGAAACAGATCTGATAGAAGCTAATTTTAAATATTCTATTTATATATATATATATATATATATATATATATATATATATATATATATATATATATATATATATATAATGTATGTATATCCTAAAGCAACATGAGTTTGCAGACACCATATTTATAGTGATCTCTTGGAAACTGATAATGGGCAACTTGTTTTATAAGGTTAAAAATGACAGCCTTTATTTATTAAGAAGACACCAAAATCACCATATGCACGCTGAGCCATCAGAAAGAGGGTGGAAAATCTTGTGAAAAAGTTCTTTTCATTTTTAAAATTGATCAAAAATGTAAATATGTTGTCATTTTAGTTATTGCTTGTATATCCCCTAAAGCTCTACCACAGTTTTATGTTGTCCATTCAGTTCTTTGACGTGTGACAAACTGGTGCCAAAATGACAGTGCCTCAGGTAGGAAACTGAGAGCAGGATAAGGGTCCTATCTGCTGTCACCTTCTGTATTTCTTCCTGTCCTAAAGCTTAGTCATAGTGAGTTTGCATCTTAACATTTTGCACAACCAAATCAGACACTGGGGCCTCCTCATATTATTTGTATGCACATGTGAAGTACACAAATGACAAGGCAAGTTACACTTATGCAATAGATTTTAGGATACGATTACCTTATTGTTTCAGAGATTTTCATTGCCGCACGTGAGAGATTTAAATACATTTCCAGTTTTATATATTATGTGATAAGTCATTTTTGTATTATAAATTACATGGACTGCTATCCCATTTTTACAGGGCTGGATTATACCTGAGGTGCCCATGTCCACACACACACAATGCTGCATAAGGTTTATTGTTTAACAGAATCATCAAGATAAATGTAATCACATATTATAATTGTCGAACTAAAAGACGTCGTCACGCTTTGTGTGGTGCGTACGACTTAGGCGATGAGTGCCACAGGCGCTCACCGCTTGCGAGCCTTGTGAGGCAAGCCATTAACGCCTAGCACTTAGGCGATGAGCGGCGAAGGTGCTCATTGCCTGCGAGGCGAGCTGTTAAGGCAATTAAACTTGCAGCAAAAAAGCAATGAGCGCCGAAGGTGCTCATTGCCTGCTCGCTTTGCAGAGCGAGCACTGAAGGCAATAAAACACGCTGGACTTAGACACCAAACACTTAGTAAACGCGCATTCGCATTAGCCTACAAGCACTTGACACGAAACGCGGGACTTTGAAGAAACGAAAATACAAGGTTAACGGCCGAACCGCGAAAATAAAATTAAAATAACACAAAGAAAATAAAAATAAATTCAACAAAAAACATCACCAACAGCACAGGGGAACAGCCAGGACATCTGGGAGTGAGGAGGAACGCGATTTCGACACACGACAATCGCCTAAGCGAGGGGAAAAAATGGCAGCAGAAACAAAAAAGAAAACGAGGCTACCGGACCGCGCAAAACACTGCCAAACACGTAGCACTTTCAAACTACAAAATGCACTATTACAAATGACGGATAATACATTCGAGACGCGTAACACATAAACAACATTACGAATCTTCAATGGCGCTTTACACAACTAAGTTGGGACATTCTTTACACTTTATCATCAGGTCACCAACACTCAAACTGTACATTGTATGGTGATGGAAAATATAAACAGATTGTTAGCTCTTCAGGCTTTTGATTTCTGGATATATTAATTACAAATAGGTAAAGTATATTTATTCAAGAACAAATTAATTCATTATTGATTAAGTAAATATATATCTCTCTTTATAATGAGTGACCAAGGTGCTCAGAGGAGCAAAAGTAGACGAGAGGAGAGGTTCACCATGAGCGCCGAAGGCCCTCACAGTACAGAAAGATTTACATTGTGTGTCAAACAGCATTCCCATGGCTTCAAATGTTATTGCCCCGTCATTTTTTGACGGGCAAGTCGCTAGTTTATTTATATTTCTGTAGTTCCTATGTGTTTCTTTTCTACCTTCTCATACTGAAGATCACACTTAGCCCCACATGCACTTCTATAATGAGATTTTGGATTAAATCCAATTAATTTGGTGCTTTGTCATCTGAAGTAATAACCATGTTTAGTCATGTGCAAATAACCACAGATACCTTCAATATTGATCATATATTCATGTGTCCCTTTAAGCTAAAAACACTGCATTTTTTTTTCTTATATCATTTAACAGTAGTATACAGAAGGGCATCTTTAACAAATTTAGTATAGAAAAAAAAAAAAAGTCTTGTTAACCGAATTACATCCCATGACCACAAGGTGTCAGTAGAGCACTCTGCAGATTGTTATTTCATGTGAATATACTATGTGTTTGTATATATGTATGTACGTGTGAATATATGTGTGTGTGTGTATATATATATATATATATATATATATATATATAATTGAAGGACTCTGTTCTGCTGGCTAAATATTTTTCCAAAGTCTATTTCTATGAAGGGTTCTACTCATATAAAATCTCACTGGCTCCTAATTTTACATTTTTTGTCCACCCATGTGCTTATAATATAATGTATTTGTGTTAAGTCCTGGAGATGTAACAAATCTTTACTTAATGACCTGCGAATTCGGGAAATTGTAGCACAAGAAACATAATAAGCAAAACATTTTTTAAATTAATTGAAACTAATATAAAGTGCACAGAACGTGTATATGTATGTGTGTGTGTGTATATATATATATATATATATATATATATATAACTACATATCTTTTTGCCTATAGCCCTCAATTTGCTACCGTCTTATAAATAGTATGTATTTTAATATTAAACTAGCGACTTAATGGGGCAATAAAATTTGAAGCCATGGGAATGCTGTTTCACACACAATGTAAACATTTTTGTACTCTGAAGACCTTTGGCGCTCATGGAAAGCCTCTCAATTTTCGTGTGGTGAAAGTCGTCAAAATCGCCTGAAATTCGCGTTCCACCTCACTCCCAGATGTCCTGGCTGTTCCCCCGTGCTGTGGGTGATGTTTTTGTTGTATTTATTTTCTTTGTGTTTTTTTTGGGGGGGGGGGATTTTCGCGGTTCGGCCGTTAACCTTGTACTTTTTTAAAAAAAAATCAAAGTCCTGCGTTTGTCAAGTGTTTGTAGGCTAATGCGAATGCAAGTTAACTAAGTGTTTGGTGTCTAAGTCCCCCGTGTTTCATTGCCTTCAGTGCTCGCCTCGCTTTGATTCTGTTAAACAATAAACCTTATGCAGCATTGTGTGTGTGTGGACATGGGCACCTCAGGTATAATCCAGCCCTGTACAAATGGGATAGCAGTCCATGTAATTTATAATACAAAAATGACTTATCACATAATATACATAATATATAAAACTGGAAATGTATTTAAATCTCTCACGTGCGGCAATGAAAATCTCTGAAACCATAAGGTAATCGTATCCTAAAATCTGTTGCATAAGTGTAACTTGCCTTGTCATTTGTGTACTTCACATGTGCATACAAATAATATGAGGAGGCCCCAGTGTCTGATTTGGTTGTTCAAAATGTTAAGATGCAAACTCACTATGACTAAGCTTTAGGACAGGAAGAAATACAGAAGGTGACAGCAGATAGGACCCTTATCCTGCTCTCAGTTTCCTACCTGAGGCACTGTCATTTTGGCACCAGTTTGTCACAAGTCAAAGAACTGAATGGACAACATAAAACTGGATGGGCTAGTTCAATTACTTGTTAATACTGAACTTAGGAGCCACAGAATGGTGTATGTAATATATGTGCAATACATGAAAGGATTAGGGGATAGAAGTAAAGGCTCCAGATATTTGAGATTCTCTTAGCTTGGCTCATTTTTCAGATTTCTTGTTGGTTGTAATTTTTTTTACCAGGGGTAGGCCCGGAAATCTAAACTTCCCAGAGTCACCTTTTGTCTTTGCCACCCCTAACTACCTATACTGTATGCTGTAGTGACAGCACAAGCCTGAAACCCCATCCCCTTTTAATCATATTACTTACTATTTCTTGTCATGCATATATATATATATATATATATATATATATATATATTTATGTTCTTTACTATACACTTTATGCAAAAAACGATATTTGCTCTTCAGACATCCTTTAGCTCTTGAACATTTTTTTTATACCACATTAACCATACATGCAATATATTTGGAGTTTCGTTAAGGTAACATGTAGTACCTCATTAACAGTATGCTTCTTGTGGAGTTAGACTTGATTATTCAAAAACTGTTTTTTTTTTTTGGGGGGGGGGGGGGGGGGTGTTTAGAAACTTAAAGACAAAATCACTTTTAATTTATTAACGATTATAAGCCGTTTTCTGACCATTGAAGGTCCCAGTAGAATTGTGAGGTTTATATTGCCATATTTACATAGAAGATGAGGAATACTTCTCTGCACTCAAGGCCCATTCCACCTTAATAGCAAATACACTGGACACCATTATATATATTCAGTGTGTAACTGCAATTATTTTATCTTACTTTTTTCATCTTTTTATCCATTATTTAAAAAGCATGTTGTCTAAATGAAACTGCATTGTCTCACCGCAGGTTGGAAAAGATGGGAGGTATTTCAGGGGCAAGCGAGCTATATACAGTGTAAGCTTTCTCACAAAAGATCAACTTTTCTTAATTGCCATAAATGTAAAGGTTATTTATACTGGTCCTTACTACTTGAAAGTTGGGTTATTACCAAGGCTATTTTCAATTGAGGAGAATTAGTGGGAGGTAATATGTGCTATGCAATGGAAAAGGCAGCCGGGAGAGAGTGATATGTCTACAACCGCGTATCTCCAGGTCTTCAAGTAGGACTAAAGTGCAGACCACCATTAAAGAGTGCAACAAGGGTCATTGTTGGAGGAAGAGTGCCAAGTTTCTGTGACGGCCAGAAAGTCAAGCGATTTAGAATGAAATGCATGATGAATTAAGGCTAGGTTGTCGCATGCTGAGTGTGCATTCCTGAGAGGGCAAGAGATAGGAACATCGGCTTTGCATTGGCCTGTGCTATGGAAGTATGAAAGCGCTCTGGATTATCAGAATAGTATCGTTTGAGAGAAATGTCCCACATATAAAAGGAGGAGCAGCATAAGTGAGGGAACATGTGATTTCTATTTATATGGTTGCTGTGAGTGAGTTATTTTTGAGCAAGAAAACAAAATTGGTGAAGTATGGAGAGATTGGATTGTGCTTTGTATATAGTATTGGGACTATGCTTGTAATGAAGATGAATTGCAAGATTATATATGTGGCAGAATTAGAATGCAGAAGACATATAAAACATTGGTAGGGAACCACGAGTGCTTAACACAATCCTGCATTTCAGTATACCGTTGCATACTCCCCATATAGAACAATGAAATGAGGTAAGGTAAATCTAGGTAAGCAGTGGAAACTGATATGGATAGTAGTGAGCATGGACCACCCGCCGGTCAAACGGTAACCTGCATCTAGATAGGAGTGTGTTGTATCTTGTTATATGAGGAAAATCAAAGTATGATTACCCACTAATAATATATATTTCCCAAAGCATAAAGGAGATTTTGATCTTGGCACTTGGGTGTTCAATGGAAGCTATCACAATTTCAACTAGCACTATTGATTAAGACTTGTTTTCTTTAGATATTTGCTTTTGTTGAGTCTGTTTACAGCCTGATATGTCTGCTTTTTCCTTTTCATTCATACAACTGGGTGATTAGGATAAAACATTCCTAAAATATATAGGAACTATCCACCATGTATTTTTGTAGGAACCAGGGTTTATGTCTGTAGATATACATTAAATAAACAAAAACATAGGCAAAAATGTGTGGCAGAAGCCACTTTGCATTTCACTTTTTGTACAATTCTGTTGTGTATAAAAGTAATAAAGTCTATTGGAAGTGGAAAGCCAGTCTCAAAGATCCAGCACAAACCTGCTATGCTTGGAGTAATGTGTGTTTTTACAGAACAGAGGTCCACAACCTATGGCTCTAGAGCACATTTCTGCAGATCATGAATATGTTGCTGTTCTCTAAAGCCCAAATTCTTCAGCCTGAATTTAACTCATTGTTAGCTGTAAATTCAAATATGTGTTGGTTTACTTCATTAATTAATAAAAGGTAAAACTGGCACAATCTATATGATTATGACCACATGTCAGTGTGTTATTTTATGTGTATCCAATTCATGTAGATGTTCTTATATACCGGCTCTTATCTCTCACTGAGAGATAAGAGTCAGATGGACATTGGAGTAGATAGTATATGGCTTAGTAAGAATTAACATTCTAACTGTCATACTATATATTATGACGTAGTATAAAGTTGATGTCGTTAATCTAATTAAATTTTATTTGTTTTAGTTTGTTGCTGCCCTGGAGGAGATGCTAGCCTCTATAAGGAAGGATACCAGGTAAATTAAATACTTTTTTTGCATCTACAGAATTGATAAATGCAAGATCGAACTGTTGTTGTTGTTGTTGAACAGCTTGACAAGAGAATGGGTATGTTAAGGAATGTTTTTACAGACTGTAGCCGTATTGATGCAAATGGGAGGGGAAAAAATACTGGTTGATATATGACTTGTCATTTATTTTTTTATTTATTTTAATTTTAAAGTTTTTTTTTGCAACTGCGCTTTAAGGGAAAGACTCACTTAAACACAAGTGGCTCTTAAATTAAAACGTACACTTAGAAAATATCTATGTTCATATTTTAGCACTTGGGTTTTATTACTGCCATAGTTTGGAACTGCAGCTGTAGTTCACCTCATCAGATTAGGCTTTTTACAACAACTGGATCACACTGGTCAGCATTGGTGTCCATGGCAGGTAGGGTTGTAATGGTAGCTCTCTTTCTGCTGAAAGTATGGAGCAGTTGGCAAAGTAGAAAAGTTCATAATTTTTTACATTTTTCTGCTGTAGATGTGGTCACTTGTATAAGTGAAACTTAAGATTGGGTGGCATCTGCATTTATAGGTATTTATGCATAGTGATTATATTCCATAAAACAAAGTGATATCAGATCTTAGTGCTGATGTGCTTTTTTAAAATAATGTATTCCCTTACATTCATTACTAAGCATAACTAGCCCAGGGAGCCAAGATGTCAAACTTGTCTTACCATTAAAAGAGAAATTGAAGGAGAGAGAAAGGAGGTACCCATGTTAACAAGAGCCTTGACTCTAAAACTGATTTTGCTGTGTTAGGCTGTCCCAGATGCCTCCTATTTGCCCCATGTTGTTGCATGCCAATTGTTTTGTAGGAATAACGTTGGTTACCGGGTGTATTTACTGAGTTTCATGTAGGAAGATAGTGTTTTTTTATACCTGGGCAGTGGTTAACCTTATAAGTAATGCCTGCAACAGAAATACAGTGGTACCTTGATAATTGTTTCCAGAAGGCACAACAAGTGGCAGAAATGACCAAATGATTAGGAGTTCCCATAATGGTTAATGTACATTGACTCCTACAGGTTTTAGCACGCGTAATAGGTGCCGAGCAAGCGTTGAAATGCATCCAATACCAAATTAGATGAGTTTTGAAGCAGTCGAGTGCTTAGGTACCACTGTAATCTTGCAAGCAAGGGATAGTCTAAGGGTAACATATGGAGCAGTGTGCAAGTCGTGATCTGGGCATAGTTAGACATAGCCATACAATCGGGGGTCAAAACAAGTGGCACAGAGCTTGGTCATTCCCGCCATATGTCCATTGTTTCGACAGAATGGTTCTTTGTGATGTGCACTTGTACTTTTTGCTTACAATGTGTAATAATAGAGCAGAATCTAGACATAAAATGGATTGTCTTATCAGGAGGAAGCGCAATAACAATAGATGAAAATCACAAAATATATTTTTTCCAAATCACTGTAGCTTCATTCTTATTTAATCCTTGCATAACTGTAAGTAGTTCTCCTGGGAGGTTAGTCACTGTATACCCACCATTTTTATACAGTAGCACTTCCTCTGGTTTCTCATGAGCCTACCACACCTTAACTTCAGAGAATGTCTTGTTTAAGCCCTTTTATCTGACCAAAATAGTTTTTCCGGGGGCCGGAAGAGAAACTATAATATTCCCATTGTAGTTTCAGCAATGTAGAAATATATGTGCATGCAAATCCGTTGATGAGCATCCTTAAAGGATCTTTAGATGTCCCATGTTTTCTGCATGCTGTTTTGCAGAACCAGACTTGATAAAGGAAAGATTGTTTTTAGAAAGTGAAATAAACACAGGTTTTAATTTATTTGTTAAACGCAATTATGCTTGTATGGGGGCAGCCATTGTTTGTTTGTTTGTTTTTGTTGATCTGGTTTGTCACCTGGGAGAGGACCTTTTGAACGCTTCTGGATCCCATTAAGCTCTTTTGAAAGTGTTTGCACTGAGACAGGACATATGAATCCAGTGTTTCCTCCCTGGTGAAAACGTAAAGCAATGGCTGCCTCCACTAAAACATAATTGCATATAATGGTTAATAAATGTAACTTGGACTATCTTCTTTCCCTGAGCAGCCAAGGAGGAGGAAAGATGCCTCCAAATAAGTAAGAATAAAAAAAAAAATTGGCGGAATACAGTTAAAGTATAAATTAGCAGAGCAAGAGAAATCCCAAATAACATTTAAGTTGAAAAAACGGAAGATTAATTTCCATATCAAAGGGAATTAGAGCAGTAAACTTTTCCAAAAAAGGTTGCCTAATATATAGTTTTGTTGGGAGTAATGTTAGTCACCATGTGAGTACCGTAATACCTTGGGCACACTCCTATATGTGATGTGGGAAAGAGAACCATCAGAATCATTCCCAGAGGACGGTCACCTGCCAAGTCGCATCAAACTCCCATTATCTTAGTAATAGTCTAGTTTCTAGAACATATCAATGCACAGACATAGAGGCATGTTTAGGATCTATTGGGATTGGGAGCAGATCTTCAAGATCACATTGCTCCAGAGTCTAGACATTCTGAGATCTCAATGAATTCTACTATCGATTGTAACCATCTCTCTAGTTATACATGTTTTTTCTTTTGTGTTTATAATTAATTAATGAAATTAAAATGTATTGTTCAACAATAGTTGTATATTGAAATTCAACAAGATACAGCTTCTAGCATTTTGGATCTGAACTTTTGTGGTTATTCTGTTTGTCAGTTCTTCCATTCCTCTCAGGTTTGACGGGCTCATTACTAGCGTGGCTGGTTCCCAAGCTCGATACAATTTATGTTTGATATGTAGTAAGTGTAAAATATTATTGGGAGCCCTGCAACAAATTTGCTGATTGAGCAGAATATCATGTAACAATATCTCACACAGAGTACATATTTTAGAAGCAGAAAGTCTATTTACACACTTCCTCAGCAGAAACCAAATAGACCCAAGGGAGCGGTCACTAAACAAGTACTTGGTCAATAAAATAGGTATTGTGTTAGGTCAGCCAAGTATGTACTCAGTGGTAACCAATTACAGCTATAAATATTGAGTCTTCTCTTACAGAGCCAAGGTTGAGCAGAGAAAGTAGCATACGGTAGGTCATTATAGTTTATTGAAATGAATACACAGTTTTGCAGAAGATGCGTTACGATTAGGTAAATGTGATTGTTATGGCTAAGAAAATCACAATTGGAAGGATTCACAGATGCCTGTAGACCTTTTTTTTTCCTAGTTCCTAAATTCATGCACTTTATTATTTTGCCATTTATTTTATGGATAGAATTTAATTTATGTTGAAGGTACATGGAGCTCTTTACTTCTAACTACACAGTGTAAACAATCCAAACTATTGTACCTAATTTTGAAGCCAAATACATGTTGCACAAAAAACAGGCAATCTGCATGTTTAAAGATGAACGGGTTACTATCAAGGGTTACACTACAGGGGATGTGTGCATGGCCCCACCTCCCATATATCTTTACACAGGCCGCTGTTACTTAATTTGAAACTTAATGTTAGATGTTAGGGGGCATGTTAAATATATGTGCTGCGTGAGACAGCAAAGGGGGCATTCCCATGGACACTTTTTGTGTGTGCATTATCTGTCCCATTTTCTCTACACTGCCTGCATCTAACCAATAAATCTGCTGCACAAGGGCAGTTGCTATACCATAGTTTAAATTTCAATGTATTGCTTAATTAAAAAGCACATAAAAACTTTCAATGGAAACAAACATATTTTTAGTAGTACAGGTCTTGACAAACAACTTTTACATTTGGGTCATTTAAAGATAATGTAATTGACTGGTTGAAAATCTACTTTGAAAATGAACTGCATTGGAACAGCTAAAGATTTGGGAGCATGGCAAAATATAAGAAAACCTTCATAGTCATGTGGGTAATTAAGAACTATGATTCATATCATTCACATCATTTTGAAGTGATCCCTAACTTTTTTGCATTTGTGGATTCAATGTAAAATATCTGCACACAATCAGGGGGAAATGGAAAGATTGCATTGTTATTCTATATGGTTTGTATAACTAAACCTGCTAATGAGTAAACACACATAAAAACAGTCTTTACGTATTTGACGGTTGTATGCAATTTTTCAATACTGCAGGGTTCCATTTCCTTTACAGAGTTGATTTTCTCAGCTACTATTTCATGAGGGTGTGTTCTTGTAAACTAATGATCTTCTCATTATTTCTGTGGAAAGCACTTTTCTGATTTTGCTGTCAAATTGTCCATAAACAGAAGTAGATAAGCAAAAGTTAAAATGTTTGCTTCCACTGAAACAAAAATCAGCCTTTCATTGATTTCCTTTTGTATAATTTTTCTTATTTTTTTTTTTTGTACTTTGTCTATTTTACATATACGCTTACAGTGGCCCTTTAAGTCTGTTTTTGTCATTCCAAATTCTGTGAGAATTACACTATTATTTTTATTTAAACCGTTTTTTACCTGCATACTGAGATTAGTGCAGTCAGTTTTCATACTGCTGTCTGGTCGAAAAAGGTTAATTTAATTGTCTATAAAAGTACAAAGTACTGCACATTCAGCCTGTAAACATTTTCCACATACCTCCTTGGAATCAAGGTCATAAGGTGTGCTTTTGACATTCAGATTATAAAACTTCAATGCCAGAGTGAATTCCTGGCCTTGATTTCTTTCTGTATTGAGCGTGACATCTCGGTAAAGCAGTATTAAGTCTTTAGTTGCAGGCCATTCTAGAAGACAGGACATTCACCTCACCGGAGTCTCATACCCTCTAGATTAAAGGGTTAGACAGCATTTTTTGCAATTTCGTTTATTTTCCCCATCGCCCAACACTGGTTGCACGAAAAATGCTGGGATATGCTGCAAAAGTAAAAAGAAAAAAAAATCTTGCTGTTTTTGCAGCTATATTGTAGTACAAAGAGGCAAATTAGTAAGGGTAGTTTTTATTTTATTTTATTTGGGGGGGGGGGTCGCAACCCAAAGGTAAGAATGGATCCCTTGCAATTTATACTAAGCATTTGCACTGTGCTATTTGTAAGACCGAACTCTCTTCTGAAATTGTGGCAAAATTCAGTCGTGTATATAGCCCAGTTGGTGGCCTCTCATCACTCTGCATTTCTTATGGACTAGTAGAAACAATGGACATATCTCTCTGAGCAAAGTCTTGTGATGCAGCAGACTTTGGATCTTACTAATAATCCAATAATGTAATTGGTAATCAGTACCTGACTCTCCGTAGCCCTGTGGATCACATCACATCTGTTAGCCATTGCCCCTCAAAGCTGATGTTCAATGCTTAAATGATCTCATCGATCCAAATCCATCTCTGCTGTCCCCTTCTCCATGTACCCTCAGACTATCCCAATATCAAAATCCAATCTTCTCATGATATGGCCAAAATATTATTATTATTATTATTATTATTATTGTTGTTGTTTATAACGTTATTCTGTAGCTCAAATATTTGAGCAAACCTTCCAGTGAACAGTGTGTCTTGATCTCCTGTAGTATTGATTGAATCTTCTTGCAATCCAAGGGACTCTAAGCAGTTTTTTCCAACACCAAAATTCAAAGGTGTCAATTCTACGGTAGTAGTAGAATGTTACTACTGGGAATACCATAGTTCTAAATAGGCGGACACTTGTTAAAAATGGAATCTCTTTATTTTTGAATAGTTGTCCAGACTTGCCATAGCATTCCTCCACAAAAGCAAACCATATTTTTAATTTCATGGCTGCTGTCACCATCTGCAGAGATGGAGCCCATGAAAATAAACTCTGTCACTGCCTCCACTTGTTCTCAATCTTTTTTTTCCAGGAACTGAGATTGCTTTTCGCCCTAATCTTCATGGTTTTTAATGTTGAGCAGTTGGCCAGCTTTTGCACTCTATTTTTGTTTTCACCCATATCAATAGTGTTAGTTCCTCCTCACTTTCAGCCATCAAAGTAGTACCATCTGTGTACGTGAGGTTGTTACTTCTCCAGGAAATTTTAATTCCTCCTTTTGGATTCGTCCTTCTGGCATTACGCATGATGTAGCCATTGGTTCTCCTGAGTCTGATTTGGAGCTTGGGTAACTGTCTCTTAGGATTTCTGGTTCCTCGGTACCAAAAGAAAACGGAAATGCTTTAGCATCATTCAGGGCTGATTGCCTTATTAGGGTGGCCCTAGCTACTCTGGATTTTAAAGAATTCCCAGTGCCGATTGTAATGCACAATTTTCCAGTGGTGTGGAGTTTTTCTACTTCATTCAGTGGTGACATTGGTCACTGGGGAATGGGCCTACACTTTCTAAGCATTTCCAGACCATGTACCCAATAGCTTCAGACATACAAAGTCAATAGGAAAGACTGCCACCATAGATGTTTGGAAAAGTGCCATTATTCATTATGAAGATGGTGCTTCCTTCAGGGTTGCCATGCACAGAAAATGTCATAGGTTCTTAAAGTATGTGTACCCTTCCATTTGTACCGCTGTAAGGCCCATGGTAGGAGCCACACGTTGTCTGTGCATTGCAAGTATGGTTGAGATCCAAGTTTTTTAGAAGCAACTGCATTGGAAGTAATCAAGCTGGCTTATTGGTTAGTTTTTAGCAAGGCAAGCACTTTTCCCCCATCAAATACTTCTAGACAGAAGACCATGTATACTGATCATAAGAGGGTAACTACTCCTAATTCACTATCATTACTCTGTAGGGATAGATTATAGGACAGGCTTGAAACATGATTTTTATGTATGCTGATTAATGGCTAGCCATTACAAAGTCAATTAAAGTGTTATTCAATGCAATTTGATAAGTTTCAGTTAATGCATTTAAGATTTTATTTGCAGTTAGTTATCTTAACTGAGGTGCTTTGTCAATCCTCCAGTAGGGAAATGAAGTTGCATACCCAATTCTTATAAATAAAAATCATATTAAAGGCTTTCACATTTTCAAGCCCATATTAAAATTCTTATTTATACCAAATGGTCATGCTCTTCTTGCTAATCTTACCAGACAGTTAATCACCTAAAATTAGAGACCCTGTCCTGTAGGATGATCTTGTGTAGTAATTTCTGACTAAAGCTACAGAATTGAGTTTTCATTGTTGTTGTAAGTTTCTATTTCTAATGTCTATTGCACATCTTTAAGCTTATTCTTACTCCTGTATTTTACATGGCGTATAGCCATGGGACAGCAGAGATGGATAGATGAGGTCAATGAAGCAATGAACGTGAACCTGATGTAGCTCCGAGGCAGTGGCTGACAGATGTGCTTGGTGTGCTGTGGTCCAGAGGGTCACGGAGAGTCAGACGCGACTGAGCTACTAAATAACAACAATAGCCGTGGTAGCAATAGGTGACCCTCAGACACTTCCCATGCAGCCCCTAGTCCGTTCAGTAGAGTGGGAGAGCATGCCTCTCTTCAACAATACATAGTACCATTATATCTCCCCACAACTAGCAAATCATTCTCTCTTGAAATCCAAAACCTATATCCTCATTATCTATACCTCTTGCCTATTAATCCACCTCTACCTCTCTCCCTTGTTAATTGTTACCCTTTGTACCCAGCCCTTAAAGTGAAATAGGTTGCCTGTCACTGTCTTAGAATAGCATGTTCTTTACAGCTAATACCTTACTCTATATATGTGATATTAATTATTCGGCTTGGATTTTAAAATAAGTATTTGGTAGTAATAATATTCACACAAACTGCAATTTTCTATACAGAATTGAATGAAGGGTTTAGATTTCTGTGTATTTTACATTTTAAAAAAAACAACGTAATTTCTTGTTTTCCTGACAGTGGATAAGCCTGACAATTGCATGAATTACAGGAAGATTGGTAAAAATAGCACAAGTAATGGTTTCCAGAGCAACAGAGAAAATATACAGCACTGATATTGACGTATTTATACGTGTTTGTGGGAGGGTCCCTGCTTCCTGCAATTCTGTTAATTGTGAGGGTGGTGTGAAGGGTTCTGGGTATTGAGAAATGCTAACCTTGTAATAGTTATGGTCATAAGTCTTTATGTTCAGTATTACCAGTTAATTGTAGGTTTAAACTATTACCGATTTTCCTCTCCCCACAACTATAAATCACATTTTATTTTTCATTTATAATAACATATTGGAGTTCAATCTACTTGGCTTAGACTCTAGGCTTAAGTGGCAAGGAGGACCAGCCACTTCACTGTAGCAAAGACCACTTAAAAAGGCAATTGAAAGGGTTGCATTTCTTCTAAAAAATGATTGGATCACCACAGGGGTAATCAGAATTCCCCCCCCCCCTTTAATTATAGCACCCACTTAACCTTCTTTGCAGATGAGGTGGGTGGGGTATATCTGGTGTCTAATGGGAAGAAAACGATCACAGCAAAACTAGGGTCAGCGCTGCTCTCTACTCCCTCCCTCACTGCTAATTGCAAATGAAAGCTCCAGTGATATCATGTGAAGTGGGTGCTATTATTAATTAAATGCGTATATAAAACTGATTTCTTGTGGAAGTTTTTTATTATGCATTTTTAATTAAACAAAAATTTGCATCAAATAATCTGATACTGTAAAGCAGTTTTATTTTTAGTTCACTACATAAATGGTTAAATAATCAAATAAGTTCTGAAACTTTACAGCAAATAGGAGGGGTCCAGAATGCATAGGGCATTTACGTGTTACCTGCTGTTAATAAACACAAAATTGGTAATACATATTTTTAAACATTGGCAACAGTATGGATTCAGAAGCACTGAAGGAAATGGTGTTCAGTTTAATAATGTCCTGACAATCTGCTTTAGAACAGGATTTCCTTTTCTCTTGTTTTTTATTGTTATGGCAGCATATGAATGAATTCTATTTTCAGTGTGACTGCTCTGTGTCCAAAACGTTTTCCCTGCAGAACACGGAAATATCTTATCGTGGTGCCAAACCTAATGATGTGAGAGTATAACCTTTATCTTAAGAGAGGATTAATCATGGCTGCCAAAGCAATCGAATTGTGATGGAGAGAACAAAATAGGAATATACATTTCTTTCTTTCGCAGAAAACCTGCTCCAGAGCTGCTGATGGAATATTCCAGGAAAGTGGAGTTTCTGAAGGGGCTCTTAGAAACAGAAAAGCTGGTAAGTGGTATAAACTGGAGATGTGATATGACATGATCTAAGAGTTACAAACTGTGCAGGTAAAGACGGTCCATGATCTCAATCTCTGAACAGGTACATATGAGACCTCTGAGCATTAGAAAGATTGTTCATTTAGAATTGAATTTGTGAAGGATGCTTTAGTCCACTATGGTCAACCAACCATAGACTAAAATACAAAATATTTTACAAAATGATAAAGTGTTCCATCGTTTGCCATCTGCTTAGTCTCTGTTGGAGGGAAATTGTAAGTCCAGGGGTTAATTGTAGGCTGAAGGAATGGAGCCATTTTTCACATTACTTAAGTCTCCAAAAAATTATTTGTCCAGAAGATCTGCTATTGGCATCAAAATGTGCCCTTAGTCTGTGCAGTGCTTTTTAAATATATTTAACCTGAATTGCCGTAGATTAAGTTCTCTAGAGCATGGGAATGGTTCAGGCACATCCTTTTTGTTTTTCAGTAGCCAGGAGATGAGGCACTAATTTAGTCTTTTAGTCCATCCCTTTTCATATCTCATTCTCTTTCCTTCCTTTGTTTTTGATGCTCTCTCGAGTCCAGTTGCTCCTGACTCTTTCTCATCCAATTCCTTAAGTTTCTTTTTAATCTTCTATTTTAATTCCCTTCTGTTACGACATGGGGTTTACTCTCAGTCCTTGCACAGGGTTCTTTCCCATACCTCACTAGCTGGAGCAGACATCAGAATTTCAGTAGTCCTTCATCAGCTCAGATCATCTATGTCCTAACCAAAAGATCTCCTCATTGAACAGGGTACAACATGATTATAGTTGGAAATGCAATGGAAGCTAAAAACATTAACAGTAGTTAAACAATGGTGACAATAATCAATACCCTTTGGTAACATAATTAGGATCAGAAGGCCAGAATCGGCTTAATTACTCAGAGCTGTTCTTTATCATTGAAGACCTCCTGTCGAGAGATGCAAAATGTCTTATTTAAAATATTATTTCAGCTCCACAAAGGACATCTTACATCAGCCTTTGCCAACAATAATTTGATTACACCTCCATTGACCAGGTCACATGGTTCGCTTTGAATTGCCACAAAACTATTTCTAAAACAATACATACAGATATCAGTTATTGTGGCAGAAGCAGCCACAAGAGACTTTTGCATTGATTATTGCCTGTATTTGAACTGTATGTTGTTTGAGCATAGTGGATTTTATTAGACTGGTTCTGGCCCTTTAAATGCTCGGACAAAGGATCTGCAGTTTTGCTATGCACTTCGGATGCAGAGTGTGAAGAAAAACCCTGTTTTATGGTTATTTTATTCTTATGGTTAAAATATGATCACATTGCTATACTGTAGATATGTTGCTCTACTAGACTAAAAAGATAATCCTGTGATAGGAAAGTCTATTGTGTAAAGTGTTTGTGAGAGATAGCACAAAGGGAAGGATAATCTAATCAATGTCTGTATTGTATAAAAGTAGCCAGGTAGCCTCCGGGAGGTGTGACCACACCAAGTGTCTCTATGTGTATTGTGTGGCCAAATAGGGCGATGTGTATTACCTGTGAGAAGAGATGTATATATACTTCTGAATAACAAAATAAAGACAGTATTCTTTGACTCCCAATTGAGTGTCGTCCAATCTGGGAGGTTGGGGCTTGTGAGACTGCAGTGTGTCTTGGATATTTTACCGTATACCAGCGGAGATACTGGACTTCGTGTTCCAACTCCGTTACAATATACAGTTATGTTTAACACTAACATAATCATTATAGCAATCTTACACACACAAATATATTGCACCCAGTGTTACAGTATTCACACTGAAACAACCACCTCTAATACAGTGAATATGCCTAGGACTGAACCTGGTATCACCAATACAGTGAATTCCTTTAGTCTAGAGGCCCAGTGCAAAGATAATATTTCACACAGCCATGGCTGGCACATGGTGGTTTGTGACACCTTCTTTCTCGCTCCCTTTTTCTTATCTTGTGTATCCGTATTTTATATATGTAAAAAACTGTAGCCCTTCTGATGGGGATAAACTAATTGGCATAACTTTTTTGCAATGAAGTATCAGAAATCTCTTCAGCAGAATTAATCATTACCTTGTTCACCTTAAAAGAACCTCCTGTAACTATCATCTAAATGTGTTACTTTATGCATGGCAAGCCTTGTGGAAATTCTGTTTTATATGCCGTTTTAGCGTTCAACAATGGAGTATGTGCTTTGATAAATATCTGCTGGCTGTTTCAATCTAGCATTTGCAGTATTTTAGAACTGGACAAAATACACTTTTATAATTGCAAGTATGGGAGTGTTCTTCACGCTCTTAAATTTAGTTCACGACCAAGATATACAAGACCATATCTGCCCTCTAAGATGGGAGTGATTGTTATTCACCCTTCACTATCATAACACTTGATAGAAGAAGCAGGTCTAATGTGCCACATAATATATTTCCATGGCTACTGTAAAATCTCATATATAATAAATGATTTATATTCAGGATATTTAGCAGTATAACTAAGGAGACACTACATTCCAACGTTTCCTATAATGTGTTTGATAGCAAAGGTATTTTTGTTGTTTGATTTTAAAAATGTGTTCTGAGTCTTAGAAAATGTGCATTTAGGAAACAGATTACACACCTTTTTTTCAGATTAGAGAGACCTCTAAGCAGCCCAGAACATGTAAACAGATTTTTCTTTCTTGCTCCTTTTGCATGTGCTAAAGATGACATTAAATCAGACTTGTCTGTTTCACTCATTATCTTGCAAAAAATATTTTATATTTTACCATTTTATCCCACACTATGTTGCAGTAATTGTGACGTCTTCATCTTCTCAGAAGATGTCCAAAGCTGCATGAGACAGACCTAAGGCCAAATCCTGAAAAAGGGCCACTGTAGTAGTGATATCAATGGTTTCATTTGTTTACATAGTAACAGATATATTTTTCTAAAATATTAATTTTGTTACTAATCAATGTAACGTTTAAAACTGACTTACAATTAGCATTGTGGCTTCTAGCAAAGCTGTTTATCTTCACCCTCTGTTAGGTTTCATGGGGATGGAAGAGCATCTGCTCAGAAGGCTAGCAGACTGGAATGGGTAAACTGCTCTCATATGCTGCTGTTTAATACTAGGAAGTTGCCCGTCAAAAAAGATGGGATTAAAATTGTAAGGCTGGCAATGCTGTTTGGCACACAATGTGAAGCTTTTGCTCCTCTGAGCACCTTTGGTGCTCATTGCGAGCCTCTCCCTCGTGTAGTTCAACTTTCCTGCTTTGCAATGATCACCTTCATCGCGAGCCCCACACTGAGCACCTTTGGCGCTCATTGCGGGGCTCGCAATGAGCGGGCCTCTGCGCTTATTGCAAGCCTCTCCCGCTCGTTGTGCTCATCGTGAGCCCCATCTCGAGGCTAACAATGAGCGCCTTTCGTTAACCTGCAAGTTTTGTGCTTGGGAATGCCATGTGTCTCTTTCCACCATCTCCCCCCTGTCCCTTCCCTGTGTGTTTGTCCTCTGTGTGTCTGCTGAATGTTTGCGTGTTAAGCTCTGAAGGCCATTTGCTTTATTTTCAAAGTCCCGCGTAACTGATGTTGTTGGTGTAATTGCTACTGTCTTTGCCGTCGTGTATTTGCTCAGCCTCGTTTTCATGCAGTTTCAGAATTTAAGATTTTCCTCTGCAATTTTTTTTTACTCGCTTAGCAGATTTTGGATTGACGAAAACCCCCAAATATTTCTCAAAATCGCTTGTAACCTCACTCCCCCTGTCCTGTCTGTGATTGTGTTGTTATATATTTGTTACATTATTTTTTTGTATTTTTTATAGAGTTTAAGAGTTAAGCGCTTGGCTCGCAGTTGCTCCCCTCACAATGAAGCCTAAGTCCCGCATGCTCGCCTCGCTTCGCAGATGATCGCCTTCGGTGCTCATCCAGCCTTTGTTGTGCGCCGTACACGGCTCGCCGCGCGTCTCGAGGTTGCGACCTCACTTCACGAGGTTGCGATCTCTCTTCGCAAGGTCGCAACTGCGTGACCAACATTGCAAGATCAACAGCTATATATGTGATACACTCATATTTGAATTATTCACCTGCTCCTTTGATCCCTTTTGTTACATAGTTCTTTCATGTATGCTTTCTTCAACAAACCATGCAATCTCCTACATCTAGTTCTTTGAAAATGCATTTTGATGTCTCTACAGGATCCTGGTGAGATATGATACATTGGTGGAGGGGGTGTGTGTGTGCCATTCCAATTTCTGGAGATATATTTGTAACGGAACCCATCACTGTTTTAAACTGTTTTATGATTATTATGGTTAAAATATGATCCTACTATATATATGTTGGTTGATGTTCTACAGAATATATTGGCTCAGAATATTAGCCAGACTTTTGCAGACCTAGGCTAATAGATAATCCTGTTACAGAGATTCAAGAGATAAGAAAGTTGTAAAGGATCCTTGCATTTTCCAAAGTGTTTTCATTCTCTGATAAGAACAAAGAATGATCTAATTAATGTCTGATTGTATCCAAGTTGCCAGGGAGGTGTGACTCACCTATTGTCCTATATGTGTATTGTGTGGGGGATATGTGCAATGTCTGTGTGTTATGTGTAAAAACATACTTTTACTAACTTTTGAACCCCTGGTCTGATTCATGCCATTTTTGTATATGTTGTTCCCCTGGGTGAGAGATATTGAACGGTGCTGGACTTAAAGGTGTACCCCCTGTATTTGGGGTACATCCAGAATGTGGTTAAAATTGTGTCTGTTTTAATTGTGTTACCTGTTATCTGAGGGGAGGAGACGTGGGGGTTGAACCATGCAGATAATTGGCTGTTGTGATAATTATGTGGGTGTAGCCCTTCAGAGGGCAACATTGCATAAAAGGAGATTCCCTGTCATTAAAAGAGAGTTCTACTTGACCCTTCAAAACGTAGCATCGTCTCGTTCTTTGGGGGGATTTATGGTACCGTTACTCTGCCGCATTTTACAGCACTCCTGGATTATACAATGGGATATCGTGGATGGGAATAAATATTTCATTACTGCACAGCACCTTGCTTCAGAAAAGGACGTCTCCAACGGCTGGTACCCTCTCACTACCGGGGTAGCCGTTACATTGGTTGGCAGCGGTGGGATGGTCCTTTTCATCCCCAACGCAAGTGCTGAATGGAATCCCAGTACGCTAAACTGAAAAGACCCACACTAAAGGATCTCTTGGAAACCAGAGGAAGGAGTGCCAGCAACCGACCACGGAGAGAGCTGATAGCTGACTTACTGGAGCTGGACGAGATGGATCGATCCATGGAGGTCGTGGACCAACCTTCCCCTGCCAGCGAGGAGGAGGAAATTACAAACCTGGTTCAGCGGAGATTATCCATGTACCCAGCAACATCCGTGGAGCTAATAGATCAGCTGTTCCGGGAAGCGAGAACGGAGATACAAAATAGGAGGGGGCACGAACTTGAACTGGCAAGAGCTAGACAACCCCTGGCACATACAGTTCATACTCCCCCACCCGCTGCTACAGTAAAGAAAATACCCTTCACTGCCTTCAAAGCGTTTGTGGAAAGTGAGGAAGAAATTGATGGATATTTGGCTGACTTCGAGAGGCAGTGCTCACTACACCAGGTACCACCAGACCAATGGGTCACTATTTTGGCTGGAAAGCTATCAGGAAAAGCAAATGAGGCTTTTCGGGCGCTTACTGAGGAAGATATTGCGCAGTATCGCCGGGTGAAGGCTGCACTGCTCACCAGATATGCCGTCACCCCAGAAACTTATCGCCGTCGCTTCAGGGAGTCTAAAAAGAAGTCTGCAGACTCCCACATGGAATGGGCCAGCAATATACAAAGGGTGGCATCACATTGGGTGCGAGGGTGCAATGCCAACACAGGAGAGGAAGTACTACAGCTATTCCTGATGGAACATTTCTTCCAAGATCTGGCGGCAGACATACAGGATTGGGTGAGAGATCGTCGCCCTGCTAACTTAATCGAGGCAGCACGGCTAGCGGACGAATACGCAGAGTCCAGAAAGGTGAGCCAAGGGTCCACACGACCAACCTCTAGAGCAGAGCCACGCACCTCAATGCCCGCTGCAAGCACAGAATTTCGGGCCCCAGTACCCCCAGGACCGCCACAACCTCAGGGGTCTAACCACCAACCCCGGGATTCTTACAAAATGACGTGCCATCGCTGCGGCAACCCGGGGCACATTGCTCGTTATTGCCCCTTGGGATCAGCCAATAACAACTGGAGGCGCCCGACCAATAACCCAGAGATCCCTTTATCACGTACCTCTGCTGCTCACTGCCTGGAAACCAAAGGGAGCCCTGAGGAGTGTTTGGGCATCCTGTACGAGGCAAACCCCATACAAGCTGCATCCCCAGACAACCGCCAGCATCACCGCCAGGAGGTGCGTGTAAATGGACAGGTAGCACAAGGCCTAAGGGACACTGGCGCTACCATCACGTTGGTGCAGAAACATCTTGTGAAACCGGAGCATGTATCTACCCGTACTGTTGCTGTCCGTGTCGCAGGGGGGGCTGTTTTTCGCTTACCCACCGCCCGGGTACACTTGGATTGGGGAGTCGGGTCGGGAAAGACCACAGTAGGCATCATGGACA
The DNA here is from genome assembly GCA_027410445.1 of Discoglossus pictus. Lineage (NCBI taxonomy): Eukaryota > Metazoa > Chordata > Amphibia > Anura > Alytidae > Discoglossus > Discoglossus pictus. Next base: position 288,590,580 of record CM050163.1, read on the forward strand.
ATTTACCTGCTGAGGTCGTGCTGGGCAACGATATTGGCCCTCTAGCCTCAGCCTTTTTACCCACGACTGCTGCTGCTTGTCCCGTGACCACCCGCTCACAGACCCATACCGAGGACGATCCTACAACAGGTCGGGAGACCCAGGTAAGCCACAAGCAGACACTTAGCACTAATGCCACAGAGAGACCCATAGCGTGGGACACCCCCGAAGAGCTTGTGAAGGAAACTAGACAGGACCCCACCCTCCAAAAGTACCGAGCATTAGCCGACGATAGAGGGGATGAGCGGGAACGTTTTATATGGAAAGGGGTTTCTATGGGACAGAGATTGTGGCCCACCTTTTGGACATTGGGATACTGGACTGTTGGGATGGGATCCTGGATTTTTTTGGGTGGGTGTACAGGGGAAGAACAGTGGGCCCTGTGCAATAGCGGCCCGACCACAAGCTGGGGGAGGAATGTACTCTGCAACTTGGGATGGTTTTGCTAAAGGACTTCAGTTCATTTGGAAGGCTGATGCTTTTCTGCCTAATTATTTAATTGTCTGAAACCAGTTTGTAAAATGTATTTTCCCTCTCCTTGAAATGTTTATTGCAGTAATGCTGATGGGTTGTCAAACTGTAGAAGTGACCAACAAATCGTTTTGTCCGGACATCCCCAGGCCGATCCGTTGGGATCAGACCGTGTATGCCGGCTTATGGTCACGGGGGAGGTGTGTAACGGAACCCATCACTGTTTTAAACTGTTTTATGATTATTATGGTTAAAATATGATCCTACTATATATATGTTGGTTGATGTTCTACAGAATATATTGGCTCAGAATATTAGCCAGACTTTTGCAGACCTAGGCTAATAGATAATCCTGTTACAGAGATTCAAGAGATAAGAAAGTTGTAAAGGATCCTTGCATTTTCCAAAGTGTTTTCATTCTCTGATAAGAACAAAGAATGATCTAATTAATGTCTGATTGTATCCAAGTTGCCAGGGAGGTGTGACTCACCTATTGTCCTATATGTGTATTGTGTGGGGGATATGTGCAATGTCTGTGTGTTATGTGTAAAAACATACTTTTACTAACTTTTGAACCCCTGGTCTGATTCATGCCATTTTTGTATATGTTGTTCCCCTGGGTGAGAGATATTGAACGGTGCTGGACTTAAAGGTGTACCCCCTGTATTTGGGGTACATCCAGAATGTGGTTAAAATTGTGTCTGTTTTAATTGTGTTACCTGTTATCTGAGGGGAGGAGACGTGGGGGTTGAACCATGCAGATAATTGGCTGTTGTGATAATTATGTGGGTGTAGCCCTTCAGAGGGCAACATTGCATAAAAGGAGATTCCCTGTCATTAAAAGAGAGTTCTACTTGACCCTTCAAAACGTAGCATCGTCTCGTTCTTTGGGGGGATTTATGGTACCGTTACTCTGCCGCATTTTACAGCACTCCTGGATTATACAATGGGATATCGTGGATGGGAATAAATATTTCATTACTGCACAGCACCTTGCTTCAGAAAAGGACGTCTCCAACGGCTGGTACCCTCTCACTACCGGGGTAGCCGTTACAATATTGTTGCAGTGAATAATGCAAGGAGTTGCGGCTATCTTTTCAATGGCTCTGTTCCCTCCTTTCCACTGATAGCCAAAACGCACAAATCCTTGGGATTCATCACTGAGGAAGTGATGTAACAAACACAATATTGTTTCCAGTACTTCTAAACAGTCTTAAAAAATTCAGATTTTCCCTAAAATGTTTTATGCCAATTGCTTACACAGCTGCTAATATAGTGTCCTTTTTTTTTCTTTTGAGCTGCAGTGATCCTTTAATTACAGTTGGATTCTCAGTCCTACATTAGTACTTTTCTAGTGTATTTGGACTTTATTTAACAAGTTATCCCTTTCATGCAGTCCTCACCCACAGAGAAGGCTCTGGCAAATCAGTTTTTGGCTCCTGGACGCACACCTACGATCAGCAAGGAGCGTACTCCAGTCACCAAGACTGTGCATCTGCAGACACAAGCACGGTACACCGGGGAAATGAGGAGTGAGCTCTTAGGAAAGGTGGGTATGGGCAGATGAGAATGAACATCTTTTAAATGGTCCTTTTTTAAGAAGTAATTTTCATTTTTCATAAGGTTAAAGTTTATAATTAATTACATATTTGAGAAGACAGGCCTTCAATTAAATTAATCAGGTTTAAATCCCTTAAACCATATAATCTAAACAATACATTCATTGGATATTTTGTAACCAATGTGCTCATCATGCATGCAGTGTCTATCAGAATAAACTGTATAACATACAGTATGGTCACTTCACTGCAGGCTTTAGGCCTAATCTCAAAATGTGAACACGGAAATTATTGTAAAATGTAACATTGGAAGGATCTTCTGATTTAGACGAGTTTGTACTTTGGACAGTGGTTAAAATGGTCCCTTCATGAAAGTCAGTTAAAAAATAATAGTACTTGTGATATAAAAAAAACTTTTTTTTGTAGAGAAGAGGTTAAAAATACTTATTTGTGGTGGGGTAAACAAGGAAAAACCACAGCCGAAAACACTTTTTTGTGTGGAGGGGGTATATAATCGGAGTGACTTGATAACAGAAAACATAAACAAATGTGAAGATCCTCCTGTCCTAGCAGACAGCCTTGGAATGTCTGCCTGAAGGAAGAAAGAGGAGTACAGGGAGATACCAAGAGGCCTGGGCTAATCACAGGAGCAGGGGGGTCCAGCCTTGAAAACACAGACTGGACAGATTGTTCTACCCATTTACAGGATTACATTAAGTTTACCCTTAGATTTCACTTTTTCATTAGCAATGTTTTACTAGTCCTCTAGCCTGGAAAGGGACTTTTGTCACATGTGTATCCTTTATCTCTTTCAGCATATACCACCATAGTCATGTATTGTTAAAATATACTCTTATCAAGAACTGGAATTTTAAAAATAAGCAAAACCATTTTTTTAGAATGTAGAGAAAAATCTAGCCTCTAAAATATTACTTTTTGTATCATGCTGCTGTGCAGTCCATCACTTTTATTTGTGCTGATCAGTGGGAGGAGACTTAGAAACTTCTTGTGTATTCAATCTGCACAATAAGAATGTGGCATCTGCATTTGTTAGTAGCAGTAATGGAAAGCTACCCTTCCAGGCAGTAACTTTAATTATCTTTAGTGTATAACATTACTTTACTTTTCTGTTTTTTTAAGTAGTTTTACATTTTTCTTTTGTCTTCTTTCCAGGCAGCAGTTAGTCCCAGTGGTAAGTGTCTTTTTATTCCCCCCTCTAATACTAAGATTGTTAGTAGGGGGTCCTGTCCATATTGCATGAGAGAGAATTGCATATTTATAAGTACTTTACAATAACTATTATGCTCTAGGGATACACAGCATGCACTCATTAGAATAATTCTTCAACTCTCTGAAATAACATACACTGGAGCCATAATATATTTTTTTATCTGATAAAGTATCACATTAAAAAAAAAAAATAGACAACATATATTTTGTCAGCCAAATCTATCTTTTCTGTGAAACCGCATTTGGCCTCAGGTACTGCCCACTCTGTTGCATCAGCTGTGAACTGAAAATCAGCGCAGAGACTTTGCAACTTCTGATTGGATGTCAGACATTTTCAAACGCTTTCAGAATGCGACGTGGGCTGTGAGTGCTGGAGTCTGGCATTCCTAGAAGGCATGATTTGCTTCTGACAAAATGTAATGTGAAGCAAAACAAGTGTGATATTGTGTAGACCAACTTGCACAAATACCCAATACTGGTTACTATGTGCTTTTAGATCATTGAATAATCCCATTAAGCAAAAATTGTGGAACAAACCGTCACATACGTTAAAGCAATATGTCCGAAACTAACTTCACAATGGATACCTTTTAAGCATCCACAAGTAATTCGGGAACATTTATAACCCAACATATGTCCCCTGTAGAACCCCACAACACTTCTGCACTGTTCCCTCTCCAGCACCTCATAAATTCTAACAGGGATTTCATAACTTCCATCTGGGACTCTCTTTCAAAGACGCCGCAAAGCTTGCCTCCTAGCAAAACATGTTGGCACATTGTCTTATGGAACCCTAAAAAAAAAACTGTGTTAAAGGGAAGGGGTCACATTTTAGAAATATGGTTGCATGTGTGTGCATATTTATCATGTACTTTAGGCTTATGTTGGGAAGAGGAATGTAGATTTGTCAATAAGTTTGCTTGTGTTCTGTTACAGATTTTGACGATTCCTATCCACGGAAAAGGAAGTGAGTAGCGTTTTGTATGGTCTGGATCCCACAAATAACAGGAAATGTTTCCTGAGCAACAAAACTGTAATAGATCATAATCTGAGAGTAAGACCTTGAAAGGGTGGTAAGTTTATGAAAGCGTTTTTAAGAGGCGGTGGTAAAGGACGCTGGGGGACAGGTATAATTGTATTCTCTATAATCAAGGATCAAATCTGTGGTTATGGGAAGATCAAAAAGGGCACACCTGAGCAGGAAGTTCAGTTCTAGAACTGATCTGGCTAGAGAATTAGGTAAAGTCAACATCATTTGTTGTAAAATGGTCATAAAATTACTATTTTTATATTCCGCTATGATACAGGGAACATTATTATGTTGATAGAAATACTTCTTATTTAAAGACAACGGTATAATTTTAGAAGAAAAAAAAAAACAAGATTTAAGTGTTTCAATAACCGTCTGTGTCTTATATAATAATAATGTCTTGTGCAAGATATATCACACTAAATAATATTATTGGCAAATTTTACATGTAAAATGAACTGCAGGTTTGAACTGTCCAGATAGATTCAGATATAAATAATATTTTGGTCCATATTTATTACAGGCAATCCCTACTTAACGCTACCCTGATGAGTGCATATTCACTATATCATTCTTTTCAGTTTGTTTCATTCTTAGCTCTGCGCTAAACCTTGTGATAGAGCATTTTTTGTGTTCCAAATCTAGTTTGGCAATTTAAATCCACACATAGCTCTGTCAGATTCTCCATAGCACTGTCTGAGCGTTTAGCTCTGTTTCGCATAGAGCTCCTGCATGCAAAAACGCATGTGGAGCGGTAACTGGTGTGTTCCCGTATTTCAAGTAGAAGCGCTATACAACAGACACAGTTAAAGGACTGCTGTAGTTTGTCACACACTTCAAAAACATGAATTTGTTCCTAAACATACAACATTAGCAAATAGGTAACACATGGGCATAAAAAAACATTTTTGTTTTTTTATATATAAAGCTTACACTGCGTCGTCGGCACTCCTTGCTGGTTTGGAGCTAGGAAGTTATAGGCTGCTAATCTATATTATCTATTCAGAAGTAATAGGAGGGAGAATAAAGGAAGATTAGTTTATTCAGATAAGCTTTTAGCATTTAACAATTCCACCTCCTCCAGTTTATGCTAGGTAGAAGGTAGTTGCAAACCTACAATCTCCTGCTCCCTTATGACTTAAAAAGGAAGCATTACTGTCCTAGCAGTTTCCATACAGTAGCAGAGTCTGCTAAAATTCTCTGAAATTGCTTTTGCATCTGGTACTTACTCAATTGCTAATGTTGATAGTTTGTTGCATACAAAGTTTTTCCTTGTTTACAGAGGTCTTTTAGGGAAGTAACCCTTGCTATTTAGCCCAACTTAATTGCTACACCCATCACAAGCTTCCATCTATTTTTTTTAACAAATGCTTTTGAAATATTGATATTTAGAATAGATGTAGAGGGCAATTATTATCCAGTGACATGTGGAGGCAATATGTTCACAGAAGATGAATGACAATGTTACAGAAGGGTGGATGTTTTTGGTTTATCTGAGGAACGTCAAGTTATGTAAAGAATGAAGAATAACAGGATGTATTTTGTTCATGTGAATTGAAGGTGTTTAAGTAGCCAGTAGGATGTTTCATGGAGCAGTCGCCAGACAAATTAAAAAAAAAATGCATTGTGTGACCAGTGATGTTTGGGAGCCACACCTTACCTGGGTGCAGACCTCACTTATAGACCAGTTTGACATGTCTACTAAATGGACAATGCATTCACTATGCTTTGGGATTGTTGCTAGCTACTACAATCCATCATTGACTGCCATAATCAAAGTTTTTTTGCACAGCAGCTGGGGTTAGGGGAGATATTTCAATTTTCCTGTATAATTTAACCATACAATTTTACGAATGCTCTGTTTAGCAGTATACACAGGAAAGGATTTCAAGTAGGCCTGGGTATGTCCTTATATAAAATTTACTTAAATGCACCACAGTGGTTCTTGTATTATGTTTGTTTGCTGTGCAGAGGCTATTAAAACAGTATGCATTAAAAAAAAAAATGTTTTAAATAAAAGTTCGCATTTTTTCTTAGCTTTTAAACTGACAGTTTTCTCCCCAAGCAGAGCTGCATATCTCCTCCTACCTGTGTCTATTGGGGCTGTGGGCAGCTCTTCCTGTGTACTGGACAATCATGAAATGTGGAATCGGGCAGAGCTGATGTCACTTGCCCTGCCCCATTAAATAATTAGCTCGGAGTCAACTGCCTACACAGAGGCAATAGCTCTATTGCTTGCAGCTGTCTCATTGGGAGGGGTCTATGACAATGCATGACCCATAACAGCTCCATCACATTTACTAAGCATTCTGGTCAGATTATTTTGTTAGTCCAGCACACAGGGAGAGCTGGCCTTGCCCCCGCGGCAAAGATAGGAGGAGATACACACTTTGCTTGAGGAGAAAACATAAAAGTGGAGGAAAAAATGTGTATGTATTTTAATGGTATATGAACAGCACTTTAACCTATAAGTCTTCCATGTAAATGCTCTACAGTGGTCCTTTAAGCCAATTTTTTGTAGTAGATACAATGTGAAGACTAGCTGGCACTTTTTTAGTTATGTCATCAAAGGTTTCTATTAATATTAACATACAATATTTTATGGTGATGATTTTTTTCCCTATGAAAAATATTTGTATCCTCTAGAACTTGCTTTGTGCTCTGATCTAAGAACAACCCCTGTTGTGACTGTTTACATTTGTGTGTAGGAGTAGCAAGCTCTAAAATTCAAACAAGCTTATGATGTAATTGTTTCTAACCCATCATCACAGTTTGTTTTAAAGGTAGGAATAGACATTTGTTAGAATCAAAATCTCAGCAAATTTGGTGAAATTGAGCCCTAGGCTGAGAGTACACAGCTGTCCGATTAAACTATTTTGAGGTTTTTTTAACCTAGTGTTCACTACACATACACAAGGATTTCAGTGTTTGCTGGCCCTGCCCTGGTGAGTCCTTCACTGCCTCAGTTCTTCTGATTGACTTGACCCTACTCCTCTGATAATTAGTTAATTTAAACAGCTATCTATTCTACAAGGTTTATTTTAAAAATAGAGTGGCCCACAGACAGGTCGGGTTTGCTTACATTTATACCTCTGATCTTAGCCCTATAATACGAATCCACCTAATCATACTGTAAGATGCTTGTCCATATGGGATCCATCTATATCTAAAATTATATATTCTTTTCCACGACCAAGTCATTGATTTAGTTCTATGCTACACCATAGCATCGGAGGATAAACTTCATGATACTTAAGAATATAGGATGCTCTTGCATCCACCACAACCAATACTCAAGTTAAAGAACCACTGTACTTCAAGAAAAAAGGCACTTGTTTGCCAAGTATGTAACAAACTAACAACATTAGCAGTATGACTCTATTTAGGAATAAAAGGCTTCCATTTTGTTTTTTATACATAATTTCTGGAGCACTGGATGTAACCGAAATAAACACCACAACCGTACACCATCACAAACCCAGAAGCAGTGCTTGCTTCAGGAAATGCAAGTGTTGCACTGCATTTGTGTAATTGCCCTCCTCACACACAACTTCCACCAATGTGTCATGGATGTTTCCAGGTTCTAATGAGGCATCAAAATATTTTTTTGTACTTTTTCCTGCTTCATTATGCTCTTAGTCAGATTCAAGGATTTCAAATGTATGCTTTTTTCACTGTTCAGTAGTCCTTTAGAGAAAATGATTTCAAAATGCTTTTTTGTATTGATTCAAACGATTGCATACACCTATTTAGTAAGCACTGGGTGTTCAAATAACAGAGCTAAAGTACTTTTAAAAAGTAATTTTTCTATTATAGGGTCTCTTTATTTTAATATATCAACGTAATTATAAGTGATCTTTGTTCTTCATTTCTGGAAGTTTAAATGTGCACAACCAAATACCGTTCAACAAAAACTGTTATCTGTCTAAATAGGTTTTTCCTTCATTAATTTGTGAATAAAATCTGATTGTTTCTTGATGCAACTATTTTGATTAAGTTGCTGTCAGTTGATAGTCTTACAAGGAACTAGACCTTTCAACTATGTCAATAATACTATTGTCAATAATATTTGTTCTACTATTAAGTCTGCATTTAAATATCTATTATATCTTTACACACATTTGCACCAAAGATCAGAACAGGTATTCCTATCTGCTGTCCACCGTACATACCTAAAAAGCTTTGCTTAATAAATCCTCAGGATAGCCTTCTGCATATACTACATCTGATTTGTCACTACCACTTCATCTGGTAGGTTGCTCACCTTCTCTATTAATCTTTCTGTAAAGTAGTACACATTGCTCATATATTATTAACTTTCTTCTGGCACCTTGTGTTTGTATCCCTTTTTTTTTTTTTTTTCCTGAAAGATGCATCCCCTTGGCCTTAGGAGGGATCAAATCCTTAAAGGACCACTGTTCAATTATTGTTTTCTATGTAGCCTTCTAAATATCGAAAGTCATGAATGAGAAGAATGAGTTTTGGAAAGCAAAAAATAAGTAAACCATAAATTAGCATTTTTTTTTCCATTTTTTTCTTCAGGGTTCCATGTTCTCTATTGTGTTGATTCTGTCCTCTACATAAACTGAGATCTAAATTTTTTTTTTCAATTCTAAAAACACTTTGCCTGTTTTTTAAATACAGTGTTTCAAGAGTATATTTAAATACATGGCCACAGTGTGACTTCCATTCGTACAGTTGGATAAAGTGAACCTCCTCTTGGTCTTAGAAGGGGCTCCCTTTTCAACATGCTACTGTGATTAGTACAAGCTAGGTCTAGTAGTGACTGCCTTATGACACATACCTACTCCTAAGCTATAGTGATAGACACCTCTGTCATCTTTTGCCTGTAGGGGCTCTGTTTCTGACGATAAGCAGTCGGCTGCAGAACTTGATGCTGTACTCCAACATCACCACAACATGCAGGAGAAACTGGCGGAGGAGATGTTGCGTCTGACACAAAACCTGAAAAACAACACTCTGGCGGCACAGAATGTCATTCGACAGGACAACCAGGTACTGTATCAGCTCCACATTTACATGTATATGACCCACACTCCTCCTGTGGGTGTGTGTTATACTGGTTTAGTAACTCTCTATACCTTTTCCCACCTACAGACCCTCTCACAGTCTTTGAAGTTTGCAGACCATAATTTTGAGAAGTTGAAAACTGAATCGGACCGTCTGGAACAGCATGCTAAGAAATCTGTCAACTGGCTCCTTTGGATCATGCTCATCTTTGTGTGTTTTACTTTCATCAGCATGATTCTTTTTATTAGAATATCTCCCAGGCTTCGGTGACTAAACTAGACACCTTAATACAGTCCAGTGCCATAAACATTGAGAAAAATACACACTAGTTTTATGGTACATAGCTTTATTGAGGATGCAGTTATGTTAAGTCTTATCTAATCCATTTATCATGTTAGTACTTTCCACATATACATCATTATACAGATCTAATTCAAATCCAGAGAAACCTGGGTGATTATTAGGATGGGTTTTGCAACAATTAACTAAGATCCTTACATCCTGTGACTTAAATATGTGCACATATATATATATCTCCGCTTATTCTCTCATATAAAGAAAAAACATTTTTAATTCCCAAGCTGTCCATTCAAGTGTGACTTTATTTTGGTTAACAAATACCACTAATTTATATAAAATAAACTCTTAAAGGACCACTGCCCTACAACAAGCAAAATGTTTGTTTGAAAACGGTTTAAGTAGGAAAAAATACAGTTATTTCTTAATTGAGGGGGGATATTTTGAGGCCAGTTCCTGTAGGAATGATAAATTGGTGTTCATATTTTGGAAAGCTATTCTTTGATGCATTGTCCTGCTTCTGTGTCTGGGAGGGGGAAGGGGTGTGGTCTCAGTTTCAATCATTTCCATTTCTCAAACAAAAGTTCTGGACTTCAGCCTATTCCCACCTCTCCCTCCACTGACAAATACAACCCCCACCCATCCCCATCATTCAGCTTTCAGGATGTGATGTAGCAAAGCCCCAAATTGATTCATATGATCATAAACAGAGTCTTCAAAATTCATATTTTCTAAAAAAAAAAAATGTTTATGGCCATGTCATATACAACTGCTAATATTGTGAGTTTTATTTTCCCCCTTCACCTGCTTTAATCCTGTAGAGCAGCGGTTCAACCAGTCCAGACCCACCAGACACACCATGACTTCAGTTTAACACTGTTTGAATACAGATGAGGCAATTAAAAGTCTGTTGAATGCTAATTGCTTGTCCTGTGTGTGAAATTATGGCCTGTCTGGTGGGTCCTGGAGAGAGGTTTGGGAACCCCTGCATTATCAGGTGTAAATTGGTGTCTGTTATTTGGGATATTTAATACTAATAATTATTACATTAACAAAAACCATCTGCAATGGACTGTGCTGTGGTACAATCTGGAAGTGAAAGGTTAAATAGTAAATTTGAAAAACCCAGAAATGGTTTGTTTGTTTTTGGAAACTGAAGCGAATCTTTCATAGGCCAAGCTATAGCAGTCTTGTTTGCAGTGGTGTTGGAGAGAAAACACTTGTCTCCGCTGCCAATGATGACCTCATGTGAGAGGATTTGTCCATCTCACCGGATACAGGCCCAAGCCATCGATATCTATTAAGCAAAGGAAGAATAACAGAAAGGGTTCTATAGTACTGTGTGTTCCAAAACAAGCAATTACACACTCCGTGATAAGGAGGAGCGAAGTTGGTGTCAGACACTGGATGTCAGCAGTCTCTCCCAAGCCAGCCAGATTATATATATATATATATATATATATATATATATATATATATATATATATATATATATATATAATTACTGAAATGGTGTATACAGGTTTATTTATTAACATTTTTAGTATATAATTTTATTCACTTCAGTTCACACAAGCATGCATTTAGGGAAGTAAGTGTGCTAATGTCATTAAACAGACGCCAGCATAAATTACCTAGAAAGGAATGTGGTAGATTCCTGGATGTTACAAGATATGTAATATAGCTGTGTAGCGATTTACTTTTTTGTACTTCATTTTATTACGTGCTTATAAGCTCTGTTTCTACTGCCTTAAATTGAACAAGTAGTCCCTGTATGCGTCTGCCCTCTGCAGTGTATGTAGGTTCAGACTGTGGGACTGAGTGTGTAGTGTCCTAGCCAATCAGGGACCACATCTCCGCAGCATGTTGCAGAGAGGTGATCAATGATTGGTTAGTATGAGACGCAGCATGTTGCAGAGAGGTGATCACTGGTTGGTTAGTATGCGACACCGCAAGTACAGCAGAGTCTGTGTCTGCGTACACTGCAGTGGGCAGACACATACAGGGACTATTTGTTTGATTCTACACAGGAAAAACAGACGTTATAAACACTTCTTAACATAACAATGTACATAAAAGAAAATGGATACACTGGGATATTATATACTTAGTAAAATCAAGAAACATTCCATATCCCTTTAATATCACACAGAGAATGGTACATTTGTTTTCTATTTGACTACTACCAATAGATGTACAATATGGATAATTTAATATTAATACTTAAAATAACATAATAAATCCAGGCTTTATGCTATGGTGTAAAGTAAACATATAATATATCTATAAAGTGGCAATGTTCCCATACTTACAATGAACATAGTTTCAGCATAACCATTAATAAGATTTTTTTTGCAAGCCTGGTTTGTTGAATTAGATAAAGTGCACATTGTGCCAAAAATGGGGAAAAAAAGTTCATGTGATAAAAAGTCAAATATTTAGTGTTAACCAATTGAAATAAATATAAAGTGCGTATTCATTTAGTACTACACTGATGAGATTCATGGCTGCCTCATGTTTATGCTGCTTAAACTCACTTGATCCTCACTTTTGCCTGCAGCCTTACAGCCCTTATTTTTCTGTTAGTTTCCGCGCAACTAGACATGAACAATCCGTTTTTTGTTGTTGTTTTTAACGTGCCTCTTTTCATCCCCCTCCATTCACTCACTCGCACCAGTCTCCTTGCCATGCTTTGTTTCTATGCAGACATAAGATCCATATCAATAAGAGAGGCGGGAGGGTCATTACTGGCAAAAACCCTGACGCACTTCAGTAGCAGAGTAGATAAGAAATCGAAACTGCATGAGAGACCGTAATAAACCTGGTGTTAGAATAATAGTCTATATCATGAACTAGTCAGGCCTTCTTAGTGCCAAGTGACTGCAGATGTGCAAAATATGGTATAGGTTAAAATATATGTTATATAGAATTACTTTATCAATTGAATGTTAAATGTTTGAATTTTCCTACAGCAACCTTGCATTGAATTTTGCAGTTTTACCATATTAATCCGCCTTTTTCATCCACCCCAAAGGAATGGATGACATTAGTGACAGTAATGAATACCCTCGGTATTATTTTCACTGTATAGCCATAGGAAAAATCTAAAGACTAGGCATGTTTAGACCCAATAGATTATGAGCTCTAAAAAATTATCTGCAATGATGGCCTCATTAGAGGTAGTTTATAGTCTGTCCTTGGTGAGTGCATCAGAAAGTCTGATTGAGGGGTAAAAAACTGAAGACATCAATGTAATTTAACAGAGGAAAAGGCACATTTTTAAACAATGTTGAATTGAAAACAGTACCTGTTATTAGCTATGGTTTTAAAGTAAACTTATTTAGAACCTCTGCTGTGTCACTTTAAATGTATATGATAAAGGTGATGTATTTAATGTGTATTGTCTAAATTAAAGCCCAGTAAAAGTGCAGGTAGGGTTCCCTGCTGGTCCAGTGGTTAGGATTTGGTGCTTTCAAAACTCCAACCTGGGTTTGATTCCAATCAGGGAACCAAGAGGTCACACCGTCCTCAAGCCATGCAGGGTTGGGTCTGATCGGTTCTTGCATGGGAGACTACCTAGAAATACCAGGAGCTGTATGCTGTGTCCTACTGGAGAAGAAACTGGCAACCCACTCCAGTATCTCTGACATGAAAACCAAGTTGCTCATCATGACCATGAACATAAAGATGTCCTGCTGTGTTATGGTCCACGAGGTCACAAAAAGTCGGAAACAACTGAACGATGCAAAAACAAAAGTGCAGCTACAATTTACAAATATGTTTTTATACTTTATTTTACATATAGTCTGCATCTTTCACTTTACCTCTTTCCTTTTCTGTGTTTATGTCCTACCAACTTCACTGACAAGCTTTTCCACGAATTGCCTGACATTTCCTTGCATAGTTGTACCCAGCTCCTGAAGAGAGTCTGCACAGTATAGATATGAGTGATGGGTGGGTAACACCCACATTCCTGGAATTTACCTTCATAAACAATATCCACTTTCTGAACAAAGTTGGTTTCATTTCTACCATGGGAGCTGGTCCTTTTGGAAGTATCGCACCCTACATGACCTGTTTTTATCATCCTTTGAATAATTAGATATCACATATAATAGTTGTAGTAATTACGCATGTTGGTCACGCTATGTTAAAAGTTATGAGATTGCGCAATGAGTGCCAAAGGCGTTCAACGCAAGGCCCGCACGACTTTGAAATGACGGGGGCTGCAATGAGTGCCAAAGTTGACAAAGGCGCTCATCGAGAGGCCCGCAAGACTTTGAAAAAGGCTTGCAATGTGCGCCAAAGGCGCTCCTTACCATGCCTGGTATGAGCGCCTTTGGCACTCATCGCCAGGCCCGCAACACTTTGAAAGAAGCTGGCAATGTGCGCCAAAGGTGCTTATTGCCAGGCCCATGAGCGCCAAAGGCGCTCATCGAGAGGCCCGCAACTCTTTGAAAAAGGCTGGCAATGCACGCCAAAGGCGCCCATTGCCAAGCCCCAGATGAGCGCAAGGCATGCAACACTTTGAAAAAAATACAACTTTAATGGCCATCATTTCCATTTCTTTCATGACTGTATCTCCGAAGCTGTCGGAAGACTGGCAAAAGACGCCAATTACTTCAAAAATTAACTTACAACCTGACACACAGCACGGGTGAGAGCCTGTGAGTAAGGTTGCAAGCTAATTTGAGGTTTAATTGGTGTTTCTAGGAGGTCAAAAAACAGCTAAGCACATTAGTGAATAATAAAAGATTCATAAAATAGTAATTATTCTTCCTCTCCTCCCCTTCCTCTTTCCTCTGACCCCCCTTGTTTCCCCCTCCCCCTTGTGAATTCTTAAAGATGCATATTAAAGGGTGACTCAATTCTAATATTGAGCGGGCAGCGTTCTTTGTGCAGGTCTGTTTTGTTTGGGGCGGCTAGACGTAGTTAGATCTAGCTTTTCTCTTTTAATAGATTCTGTTTACATCTTTCTATTGTATAGGTTTAACATGTATGGGTTGCATATAAATTTGACTGTAATTGGAAAAGTTGTTTTTAAGGAAAGATGGTATCCCGTCCAATATATTTACTGTGCTAAATGAGGATAAAGATAGTTTCGCAGAATGTTCAGGGTTGGAATTCTCCGTTTAAAAGAAGGGTGATCCTGGACCAATTCCGGAAGGCCCAGGCAGATATTGCATGTATTCAGGAAACACATTGGCAAAATGATAAAATCCCTTATTTTCATAGAATGTAAATATTCAAAAACATTTTAGAGAAGTAGATTTGGAAGGAAGATTTATTATTTGGGAGGGTAAAATTAACCAGCAAAATATACTATAGTTCTTAAACTTATTACACACTTACTACACGCTACCCAAGGCCACTTTAAAATTACTAGGCTCCCAGACGGCTAGTATTAATATAGAGAGAGGCACGAGACAGGGGTGCCCTCTGTCCCCGCTGCTCTTTGCTTTGGCCATAGAGCCCTTGGCCCAGGCAATAAGAGCAAACTCCTCTATAGAGGGGGTGCGGGTGGGACATCAGCATCTAAAATGTTCTTTGTTTGCTGATGACCTACTGTGCACCCTCTCGAATCCTGGCTCCTCCATAGACGCCCTACTGGGCACAATCAATGAATATAGCACTCTCTCTGGACTGAGATTGAATCATAGCAAGACAGAAGCCTTAAGTGTGGGCATTCCTGGGGACATCTTGGACCAACTGAAAAGGGTACACAACTTTCTATGGCCTGCCTCTTACATTAACTATTTAGGGATAAAGTTGACTAACTCACTAGCGGATATTTATAAAACCAATTACCCACCCCTATTTAAGACTCTTCGAAGGGACTTAGACAGCTGGACAAAAAGGCAGATTTCGTGGACGGGCCGAATAGCCACGGTCAAGATGAACATCTTGCTGAGGCTGCTTTATCTGGCCAGGACTCTGCCGATCCAAATTAATAACAGGGAATTGGCACAGTTTCAAGCCCAGGTCTTTAGATTTGTTTGGAGGAATAGACCTCCTAGGATCGCCAGACATACTATGTATAAACATAAGTCTAGAGGAGGATTATCCTGCCCTAATTTCAGTACCTACTTTAAGGCAGCTCAAATTGCCTCTATACCGTTAATACATTCTACCACCCTACAGCCCAATTGGGTTTTTATTGAAGAGCTACAAATGGCCCCATTAAAATGGGAAATCATTTTATGGGCTCTGAGTTCCCACACGTTTGACTCCCTAATCCATAACTATATAACTAAATTTACGCTGAAAATATGGAAATGGGCTAGGAAGGAACATAAACTGATTCACCCCGTATCACCTCTTACTTCAATCTTTACATCAACCTCTCTAGCGACCACTCTCACAGCGGACTCCAAAGCATTCTGGACCACACACAATTTAGACAAACTTGAGGCATGGTTTGAGGGCGACAGAATTATTTCTTGGGCAGAAATGAACAGGAAAATAGGGATACCACACCAAGAAATGTTTAACTACATCAAAATTAGACATTGGGTTGAGGAGATACATAGGATTCATGGCCCGCCCAAAGAATCGTGGATGTCAATAATATGTAAAAAGACAAACTTAACTAGAGGAACCTTAGGCTCACTGTACACTATGTTTAATGCCCCAAAGGCTTCGTGGAAGCCTGCTTACACATTGAAATGGGAGATAGACATGCAACAAAACTGGGAGGGGGACAAATGGGCGGAATCCTTTCTGAGCCTATCTAAAGGCTCATATAACTATAGCTTGCTAGAAACCTCGTTGAAAATCTTACACCGGGCATACATGACTCCTGCCAGGCTAAATAAGCTATCTCCAACAACTTCAGATAGGTGCTTTAGAGGATGCCAGGGAAGGGGAGACTTTATTCATACGTGGTGGAAATGTCCTAGAGTGGCTAATATTTGGATTGAAGCTACCAAATTAGCTTCACGGATTCTTAAATCTCCCCTAGAACCATCAATCTCGACTTGTCTGTTGGGAATTCATTACCAGGGGCTGGGTAATAAGGGGAACAAATTGGCCCAAATGATTTTTTTAGCCGCCAAAAATATAATTGCTAGAAGATGGAAAAGCAGTCATATCCAATTTCAGGAAGTCATAAACAAAATAAATTATCTTTGCATTAACGAAAGAATGACTCACACTTTGTTGGACACTCACCAAATTTACCTAGAAATTTGGGGACCTTGGATTCAGTCTCCAGATAGCACATTGTAAGGTCTGGACAGGAAAGAGCATTACACTTTGGCTAACAGCGGTGGCTTGTCCGGGGAGCGGAGTGTGGAGCGGACTGGAACGGGTAGAGCTGGGAAGCGGAGAGGCAACTCATCTAGACGACAAAAGGTACTGAGGGTGGCACGGGAGATCATAGGAATGGATGTAGTGAGGAACATTTAGGAGTGGAACTTTAATTGTGTATTTACTTAAAACCATCACCAAAAAAGGAAAAAAATGGGAGATATTTGGCTGAATGATTGTTTATTGATATGAATACTATATTTTAATAACAATAGACACAATTATCTCAATAATTTCAGTTAACAGATGTTTGCAATGTAATTTTTTGTTATGTAAAATAAACGCTGTTGAATAAAAAATCTTTGAAACAAAATATACTATAGTAAATATATATTCTCCTAACGAGAGACAAAATTGCTTTTTAAATAAGCTACTTAAAAGGGTTAAAAACCTGAGGATAGGTAAAATAATCATCTGTGGCAACTTTAACATGGTTCTCGACGCCTCCTTGGATAAAAAAGGTTTTAAAATTAAAGGCTTTGATAATTATACCATAAGGAAAGCCAAACTTTTTCAAGAGTCTATCATATATTTTGAGCTATACGATGTCTGGCGGTTATGGCATGGTAATGAGAGAGATTATACTTTTTACTCCCAACGCCATGCATTGTATTCTAGAATTGATTATTTTCTGATAGATGCAAACTCCCTTGCGGATGTTATATCATCCAAGATTAATATAATTGATTGGTCGGACCATGCAATGATCGAATTACAATTTAACGACCATGTGGTTAAAAAAAAAAATCCCAGAAAGAGAATAGACATTTCTTTATTCAAGAAACCAGACAAACAAACCATATTAAAGAAAGAGATAGAAACTTTTTTTCAAAAGAATGAAACTCGGTTACCGAATTCACAACGATATGGAACACTCATAAAGCATACATAAGAGGGGTTTTGTCCTCTTGGAGTGCTGCAAGAAGGCTACAACAGGGCACCTCATTCCGAGATTTACATATTCAGTTAGCCAAACTGGAAAGACAGAATAAACTTAGTCCGACACCCGATATCACGAGGGAGATATCACAGGTGAAAATGAATATAAAGAAATGAATACAGAAAAATATTGATAATTCCTTATGGAAGCTCCAACAAAGAAAATATTTCTTAGGTAATAAAGCAGTTTACCTGGCTAACTGAATATGTAAATCTCGGAATGAGGTGCCCTGTTGTAGCCTTCTAGCAGCACTCCAAGAGGACAAAACCCCTCTTATGTATGCTTTATGAGTGTTCCATATCGTTGTGAATTCGGTAACCGAGTTTCATTCGTTTGAAAAAAAGTTTCTATCTCTTTCTTTAATATGGTTTGTTTGTCTGGTTTGTTTAATAAAGAAATGTCTATTCTCTTTACTAGCGAGTAAACAAAAAATAATAATCCTATAATAGAATTGATTATTGATACTAATAAGGGCTCATCTACACTGACTAACCCTTGTCATATTGAAAAGGCCTTCTTTAATTATTATAGGAATTTATATAATCTGGAAATGAATCAAGAAGTTATAAAACCTGAAAAAGAGGAAATAAAATCATTTCTAGAATCAATAAAGAAGATTTAGAGCTTTTAATTAGTGATATAAATGCTTCAGAAATAGAGGAGGCAATTAATAACTTGAAATTAGACTCAGCACCAGGACCGGATGGATTTATAAATTTTTATTACAAATATTTTAAATCATCACTAATAAATCAATTAGTTAAAACATTTAACGAAATTAAAACAAAGGGTAAAGCTCCAAAAGAAATGTTGGAAGCAGCTATAATTAATATTCCAAAGCAAAATAAAGACACTAGATACTGTAAGAATTATAGACCAATATCATTAATGAACACTGACATAAAACTATATGCAAAAGTACTCGTTATTAGATTGAATAAATGCTTGCCCAAATTGATAAATATGGGTCAATCTGGTTTTCTCCAAAATCGTCAGGGGGCAGATAATACTAGAAGACTGATTGATTTAATAACTTATAGTAAATATAATCATAAACCTTGCACAATTATTACTCTAGATGCAGAAAAAGCCTTTGATAGGTTAAACTGGGATTATATGTATCAAGTCTTATTAAAATTTGGGTTTGAAGATTTTGGAGTAAAGTCAATTGGAGCCTTATACTACTCCCCAACTGCCTTCATCTCTGGAATTGGTTCAGGATCATCCTCTATACCCATTAATAACGGATCTCGACAGGGTTGTCCTTTATCTCCACTGATTTTTATCCTAATGATGGAACCCCTTGCAGAGGCGATTAGAGGAAATACCAAAATCAATGGCATTAATATCGGTGAAACAGAATATAAAATTATGTTATATGCAGATGATGTGATACTAACTCTTACCAAACCCAGCGAGTCACAAATTTACATACAAGAGTTAATAAAGAAGTTTGGGAATATTTCCTATTATAAAATAAATTGGTCTAAAACAGAAGTATTACCCATCTATATAGATGGGAAAGAAAAAAAATTGTTGAAATCAATTTGGGACATCAACTGGGAAATTAATAAAATATTGAATTTAGGAATAGAATTTACTAGTAAAATGGAAGAAACAATTCAAATAAATTTCAGCAAACTATACAATAAAATAAAAATCCCAGCTAGATAACTGGAAATTAAATATGTTATCCTGGTTAGGTAGAATTGCAGCTATAAAAATATCAATTTTACCTCAATTTAACTATCGTTTTAGATGCTTACCTCTGAACATTCCCATCTATATAATTAGAAAACATCAAACTTTAATTGACTCATTTATTTATAATGGGAAAAAAAACAGAATTAAACTGAAAACTGTCAGAAAAAGTTTTATAAAGGGTGGCATCGCATCCCCATGTATTGAAGATTACTATAAAGCTGTAAGACTTTCACACTGTGTAAATTAGTCATCTAAAATATATAAAAACAGCTGGGTAAACAGAACAAGATCTGATATAACAAATCATCATGTAAAATTAATAAATTAGCCCCCGCTATAGTTAAATCCGGATTGGAATTTTGGTTTAAGTGGAACAATAAATTTAACTTTTCCCCATCCCCTTCACCTGGTATGACACTGCAATGGCTAAGTAAGGTTCTTAATCTCCCATTTCTTCAGGACTGGAACAACTGGAATATTCATTCGTTAGGCGACCTCTTTGACTCAGGTAAGATGAAATCTTTTGCTGAGCTATGCAAGAAATGTTATCTCCCTCTGTCAAAATGGTTAGAATACGAAAGAGCCAAGAGGACAATTATGCAATCAAAATTTTCAATTACTCATACTAGAGATTTAACTAAATTTGAAAAATTAGCATTATTTAATGATGGGAAACACATAATTTCTAAATGCTATGATACAATAAAAAAACAGATTACTGTGGAAAAAACTTCAGCCATGCAGAGATGGGAGAAAGAATGTAGTAATCCTATTACACTAGAAACTTGGTCTAAGGCATTTAATCTCTCGGAGAATTATTAAATATCAATCTTATAGAGAAATTTATTTTAAAGTCGTTCAGAGATGGTACTTTGTTCCCTCAAAAATAGCATTGATTTATAAAGACCCAGACTTTTGTAACCAACAAGGCTCCCATAAACATATTTGGTGGGATTGTGTACATATTAGGAACTTATGGAACTCTGTTTTTGATTACATTTCTAAATGCTGTGATAAGATCCTTAATCCTTCGTGCGAAATGGCGTGGTAACATATTATTGATGATGGGTTTAAGTTGAAAGAAAAAGCCTTCTTTATTCAAGTATTTCTAGTGGTTAAATGGTTGATAGCTAAACGTTGAAAAACGGAGATAACTCCAACAATGAACTAAGTAATTTCAACTCTTGAAAAAAACAGAGAACTGGAAAGGGATATACTTGCTTTGGGCATTGCTCTGTCTAAGTGTAATAGCTGGTCGGTTTGGGATAACTATCACCATTCATCAACCTAAATATATACAACCTTTCCAAGGGGAATGCTATGTAAATATCTAAACCTGTATACTTCTATATGTTACCTGTACTCTTAATTTGCTTTTTCTTGTTTTTTTTTTTTTTTTTTTTTTTTTTGCTTTTCTCTTTTTTTTTTTAGAAAAACGGCTAAGAGAGGAAAAATATTGGCTGTAAACCTGTTATTGTTTTAAAAAAGGTTAAAGGCTCACCCTGAGGCCCGCAAAACTCTGAAAAAAGAACCAATAGCACTCATCGCGAGGCACGCAAGACTTGAGCAGTGAGAGAGGAGAAAGACACGGGAGGGAGAGGGTGGAAAAAGATACGGATGAGAGAGGGGGTAAAGAGACACAGGAGAGGGAAATAATGGGGAAAAACACAGGGCAGGGAGAAAGGGCAAACAGACACATGGAAAGGAGAGGGGGAAACAGACACAGGGGTCAGAGAGTGGGGAGAGGCTCAAAAGTGACGGGTTGGACGACGTCTGCAATGAGCGCTCATTGCACGGTTCGCAAGGCTGAAGGCGCTCATCCCGAGGCAAGTTAGAGGGTGGAGAGCCTTGCATTGTGTGGCAAACAGCATTGCCAGCCTTCACATTTTATTGCCATCATTTTTGACGGGGAAGTCACTAGTTATTTTTAAGTAGGTACGATAGTTATGAAGTAGCATTTGTCATTAACCTTGGTTTTGTTATTTGAGTTTGAATCTATGACCAAGTTCTTTATAGAAAATCCTTAATGCAGGAAATACCAACCATGACTCAAAAATGTTCACTGTACAAAAACTGTAATGAAAAAAAATAATTAAAGAAAAATTAGCCGACCGCAGAGCAGAGAGGAAGCACACAGAGAGATCTCCTGCCATCTAGCTGTTAATCCAGCTCCATCTGCCATGGGGAGAAACACACCAGATAGGGGAAGTGTCCACCAGTGTTAGTGAGAACCCCAGGACATTTTTAAGCCATATATTGTGGCATTTTGTCACACCGGACTAAATACAAACCCTGGTGCCTAGCCACATCAGCCTGCAGCCTGGATTTTGTTTCTGCTAGATAAATAACAGGAGGTGCGAGACCACTATACAGCCACACTCCTATGGGGGACACCTATCGGAAAAGTAAATACTTGGGGGACACCTATCGGAAAAGTAAATACAGGGAGTTATAGCCAGCAATTATTGGTAACAAAATAAGACTGCAAATAGGCCTGAGGCCTAGCCACATGGCAGCCTGCAGACTGGATTTTTTTTCTTACTTACAAAAAATGCAACACCATGGTTGGTTACTGTCGTGGTATTTATAGTAAAATGATATTTGAAATAGTCAATTTAACTTATTGTCCGATTATAACGTCAATTTATAGGAAAATATAGCTTTTAAACAAAACAGCGTTTATTATCAGATAACACAATCGAATTCTAAAGTAAATAAAAATGTTCTAAACAGTACTACATGATTTTCAGATGTCAATAACCCAATTAAGTCTACTGCAATATTAATACAATAACATGTTAATAAAACAAGAAAAACCTTCTAACTTCTTTATCAACAAAACCTTCTAGGGTAATAGAAAATAACAATAAATTACTATTAATCAATATTTCTTATTTTAGCTATTTATAATAAACACGAAAATCAATCTTATTAATATAGTAAATCACAATAATATTGTTGGCAGAATATATAATATACCCCAATAGACCTATATAACTAATAATGGGGTGATGCTATAATAATAACCATATATTGAATAACAAAAATACTATTGGAAGGAAAATACTATTGGAAGGAAAATATATATAACAATTTGAATAATACCTACAGTAGATAAATTGGTAGCTTCTGTGATATAATTGATTTAGAGGAATAAATAAGATCAATTTATCTTTTATATCACAGAAGTTTTGAAATTAAATCTATACATTACCAGATACCAGAATCAACCCACTTCCACGTAAAGTCAGCCTGGATAATTCCAAATCGATTATTATATGAAAATTAAATATATTAGGAATCAAAAATAGGTCCTCTCTTTCTCAATGTCTTGCATGTGTGTCTCTTAGCCTTTCTCCTCCTCTCTCTTTAGGCCTATTTTAAATACCCATTCTTATCTAGATATCACTTTAATCACATCCTGGAATTATTTCTCACTATTGTGTTAAGTGGGAATACATGAATATCAAATGCACAAACAAGTATTGTTATTATCAGAGCCAAATGGTGGATTTCTCGTCTCCAATTTGAGGTGTGACTATTTCATGACATTTGAGGATCAAAAGAATCTAGTCTGAATACTAATGACTAGCCTTTTGGTGGTTTCACTGTTTACATTCTCATTACAATGTAGACACTTAGTGGAGCTCAGAAAAAATGGAATATGTGTATAAAATTAAAAACTCAAAATAAAATGATGATGTGCAATATAGGTATAACATAACACATAGATATGAAAAGTTTAAGATATTTCCTATCCGATGATATCAAACACCGTTATGTTTGAGGAATTTCTATATGTGTATTAAGGATATATTTAATCAGAAATATATAATGAAATGGTATATATATATATAGGAGTATACTAATTTATATATTTAATAGGTAAAACACCTGACAAATCCCCCATTCTGGAATACTGTCTCCCCATTAGGTAGGTGACATTATTACAGTAGCAATATGTGTAATTAAATAGATAAATATTCGGTTGTCTAAACATATTTCTTTACCTATGCATCATTTCTATTGGGGTACATTTTCTGACCTCATTGCTTACATGTACCAATTATATGGATGATCCAGAGGAAGGCAAACATAAAACCCAATAGTCTTAATTGGGAAAAATTAATTCCTTCCTGACCCCAAATATTGGCGATCGGATTCCTCCCTGGATCAATACTCCCTCTATGATTAAGCAGGATAACCCTGAATGTCCTTTTATTTAAAAGAGATGCAGTCCTGATTCATCATCTATTATTATCTTCCTGATAATCACTTCAATGGTTATGATTGGGCAAATGTTCTGACCGTTGATAACGGGGATTATGTGAGTTTATAAAGTTTTCCTTAGTTGTTTCTACGTCTTCTTCACAGTGGCCTATGAACAGGCAATGTGGTCACGATACCACGTTTGAGTCTTTTCCACCCTGATGTGGAATATTCTGAATTGTCTTTTAATCATCCTGTGTGGATCGACACTGATGAAGGTCTTCGGTGACGTTATTCTCCTCCCGGGTTAGGATGAATCTTGAAGCCTCTTGGATAAAGACGCCTGAGGAAGGACCGTGCCACGATAGCTTCCGTCTGAACTTGTTGGCGTTAGGATCATCATTACCCTGATACGAGCGGCCTTTTCTTTTATCAATTTGGATACTCTCTCTTTTGGCTTCTATGTTTAATCGAAATACAAGTGGTTTTAATAATACATTCCTAACATGATGGATTAGGTAGATAGATGAAGAGACAGAAGATTTTTTTTCGCGAAAAACATTTTGCAAATCACGGTTCATCTGGGCAAGTATTTTCAATGATTCTTAACTGAGATCTAGGATGACAGGTTCTCATTTGGTTAAAATTGACCCATTTTTCTACCATTTCACCATCTTTTGGGATCTGAATCTTATACACGACGGGTGAAATTTTATCTATAATGGTATAAGGTCCTTTCCATGAGGGTAAAAACTTTTTCTCTTTTGCCTGATTACGTAGGAAGTTATATAAATAAACTTGATCTGTGATCTCATATTCTTTCTTAGACGTTTTCAGATCGTAATATGTTTTAGTGCTTTCTGCAGATTTCTCTAGATTTTTCTGGGCAAATGCAAAAGCCTGTTGTAAATGCTTCCTCAAGTTCTCAATATACTGATGGGTCGTGGCGGCATTTACCAAGTTGTGGTCTTGGGTTCTATAGATAAGGTGTTGTGGGAGTGCCATACGTCTCCCAGTCATTAATTCAAAAGGGGACATTTTAGTAGCAGTACTAGGGGTAGATCTTATCGCCATTAAAACTAAGGGTAATTTTATGTCCCAGTCCTTACCTGATTCCTTGACATATTTCTTTAGGATACTTACAATAGATTGGTTGTACCGTTCTACCCTACCACTAGAAGCGGCGCGGTAAGCAATATGTAATTTACGTTTAACACCTAGGATTCTCCACATACGGCTCATCACCTCACTGGTGAAGTGACTTCCTCTATCTGACTCAATTCGTTGCGGTAGGCCAAAACGAGAAAACACATGGTTAATAAACAAAATTGCGGCAGTCTCCGCTTTACAGTTTGTCGCCGGAAGGCATTCTACCCATTTGGTGAATAGACATGTTACGGTTAACATATACTTATTACCCCTGGAAGAGGTAGTTACTGGGCCAATAAAGTCAATCTGTATGTCTGACCATGGCATGGACATCCCCCTTTTCTGAAGAGGAGCCCTATGGGTAGGTGTATGGGGTTGAAACTGGGGACATACTAAACATCCTTGACAGTAAATTTTTACATCCATCAACATGTGTGGCCAATATGCAAAATCCCGAAGTATCTCATATGTAATCTTTTCACCTCTGTGTCCTGATGTTGGTGCATCATGAGCATGTTGTAGCATTAGACCTCGATAAGCAGTAGGAACTACCCATTGATGTATACCATTCTTAGATGTGCGGATAAGTAAACCATCTAAGATGTTAAACTGGGATTTTGACTTAATTAGAATCCTGAAATCTTCCTTATCTGACACATCTATTTTGTCCAGAGGATACTGTATTGGATCCTGTATATGGTTATAAAATGGACCTAGGATAGGATCTTCTTTTTGACTATTGATCAAGTCCAAATTAGGAGTATCATTAGATCACTGTACTGTGGGGAATTCTGTATCTTTCTGGGATTGCTGTCTAGTGATAGCCTGAATTTGCAATGGACCCATAAGGTGGTCCATTTCAATTGATTCCCCCTCTAGGGCACCTTGCTTTGCTAGTTTATCAGCAAGATCATTTCCGTCTTTATCCTGACCCTTTACTTTGGAATGTCCTTTTGTTTTCTTCCAGTATATAGTCAGTTCATGAGAATTTACCATTTCATCAATGGCATGTATTAACTTACCATGTTTTATCGGTCTCTTTCGGACATTAGTCATATTATTTCGTTTCCATACTGGTAAATATTCAACAAAACTATTTTGGGCATATTCTGAATCAGTAATGATTACAAAGTCCTTAATGTTATGCTCTATTGCGGTGTAAACAGCATAATATATAGCCATCAATTCTGCTACCTGACTACTCTTGGGTCCTATTTTACATCCTTTTGGAGGAGCAGGAAAATGATCTATCCATACATTACCAATTCCCGCAACTAGCTTATTATCTGTATCTACTTTTACGTGATAGGCACATCCATCTACATAAACTGTGGGTAAGGATTCACAAAATACCTCTTCATATATTTTATGAGGTGACAATTTATATTCCTCCAGAAGGTCTATATGGGGATCATCATCCTTAAAGGGGTCTGCGGCAGTACAATCATGTAAATCCGCTAATCCTTGGGCAACTAGATTCTTTTTATTTTGGGCATATCTTATCTCTAAAGGCCATCCTTGTAAGGATAAGGTCCAAGCAGTTATGCGGCTATTTGATAGATTACCAGATCTAATTTTATTGCTCTGAATATATTGTAATGGTTGGTGTGCCGTTTCCACTATTATTTTCTCACCTTGTATGAAATTTCGAAAATGTTGTAGTGCCCATACTGTAGCAAATAGAGCCTTCTCACAATCATTAAACTTTGCCTCTACAGGTGATAGTGTTTTACTCGCACAAGAGATAATCTTGTTATGTTGGTCATATTTCTGATATAACACAGCACTTAAACAATTATCAGTATAAGCGGTTTCTAAGAAGAAGGGCTTACCTCGTTCTAGATAAGCTAGGCAAGGGGCCTGACTTAGTTTCTGTTTTAACTCATTTACAGCTTTGTTCTGAATCTCACCCCATTTCCATGGCTCACCTTTCTTTAACAATTGTATGAGGGGTCTTGTTATTTCGTCATAATTCTCAATAAATTTACGAGAATAATTGGTGATACCCAGGAATGATCTCAATTCTTTTGTAGTTGTAG
Source organism: Discoglossus pictus (assembly GCA_027410445.1). Classification (NCBI taxonomy): domain Eukaryota; kingdom Metazoa; phylum Chordata; class Amphibia; order Anura; family Alytidae; genus Discoglossus; species Discoglossus pictus. The sequence continues at coordinate 288,617,586 of CM050163.1, forward strand.
GCATTTTAGTTTTAAGTAGGGCCTCTACCTTCTTTTTCTGTGGATTTACCCCATCAGGAGTTTTCTCATGACCTAAAAAGTTAACTTTAGTGCGGCACCACTGAGCCTTTTGGAGAGATATTTTAACTCCTGCGTGCTTTAATTGGTCCAAAACATGTTCAATTTCTGTGATATGTTTATCAAATTCGCAACTTTTAATCAAGATGTCATCTACATAGGTTAATGTCCCTCGCTCTTGAGCATCAGGCATTGCCTTGTGCAAGAAGATAGCAAACTCATTCCCTGAATTTATAAATCCAAATGGAGTTCTAGTCCATGTAAATTGTTGATTACCAAATGTAAATGCTAATTTATGTTGGTCCTCTTCATTGACTTTAATAGTCCAATAACCTTGGGCACAATCAAGTGTTGTGAATAATTTAGACCCTTGGACTTGTGCTAAACACTGGTCTATATATGGGACAGGCCAAGCCGACATATGGACTCTCTTATTTAATTGCCTCAAATCAGCGCATAAGCGCCATGTCCCATTTGGCTTCAAAATACCTAGAACAGGATTATTATAAGAACTATGTACAGGACGTATAATTCCCCTTGATTCTAGATTCTTTATAATATCGGCTAATGATTCATAAGAGGCGAGGGGTAGTCTATATTGCTTAACAAATATAGGTGGCATACTGGGATCAGTTTTAATTTTAGTGACATGTAGATCCGTCAGGCCACAATCATATGAGTCTTTAGAAAACACACCTTGGTAATTCATAAGCACTTGTCTTAATTTTTGGCGTTCAGTATCATTAGAGCACCCATCTGCTAAAATTATCTGTTCTTCAACCCTTTCTTTAAACCCAGGGAATACCTCAGGTTGACTAATTTCATAGGCTTCCTCTAGTTGTGTAGATAGGTCAGTGGTAATGGAGTTTATCTGTATCTTATTGACCAAATTCTCTTCATACTCTTGTTCATCTATATTTTGATTAAAAATTAGCTCGTCATCTGTTATTTCACACTGTCCTTCTATGGAACTGAAGGGATAAATAGATTGAACAGTAAATAATCCTTCTGGATGCATATCGAAATATTGGTCAATCATTTTATCATCACTCATATATTCCTCTGGTATCAAACCAATAACTGAATTGGTAAATTCAGAGGTAAAATATTCTGCATCAATGGCCATTCCTACTATGGATCCCTTCTCCATATGTATTGGATGGGAAGCTATGTTATTTACTAGGATGACAAAAGGTAATTGTGTCACAGCAATTAAAGGAGTGTGGGTGGTGTTAAGGCCTTTTTGTTGGGTTTGATAGCTAAGATTAACATACGCATCTTTGCCTTGGATCATTTGCCCTCTTTTTACTTGCAAGGGTAGAGGGAATTGGGCTACTCCTTCTGGTATAATGACAGTTCGTTCCATCTGTATGGTTATTGCATAAGGCATCTGTTGGGCATATTTCAAGGCTTCTGAGTCATTACTGAAGTCTAATGGTGACTCATTCAACCGGGACCATAGAACGTTATGGATTAAATCAATTTGAAAAGCAAACCGATGTAACAAATCATTACCAATATATATTGGATATTGGGAATCCTCTATCACCTGGAACAAGTGCACAACCTTTTTATCTCCTATTGAAAGGGGTATTAAACATCTTGCTATAATAGGATGGGTTGAGGTTTCATGATCTATTTTATATATGTATTGGTCATATGGTTGGGAATTACGAATTAATCTTGGATTCTTTATTCGTTTTAATAGATTTTCATTAATGTAACTATGTTCATGGGTTAAGGCTATTTTGGCTTGTTTAGGATATCTCATACCTATAATATTTATGGGGATAACTAAACCCTTATCTCTTATTTCTATGTTAGCCATAATTTTGGAATGTCTAGTTATTTCAAAAGGTTTAGAGGTTTTCCTATTTAGTGAAATAGTTAGGACATTTCCTTCTACATGAGTGTTATCTATGTGGGCCTGATTAATTTGGATCACATTTTCATCATTTATTTGTTCTTCAGAAATGTCATGGCATTGTATTATCGTCATTTCAGGTGTTTGATTATTTTGAAAATGAATTTCCACCGAATTTTCTTTTGTTTCTATTACATGACAATTTCTCGGCATATTGGATTGTTTAACCTTTTCATAGTTTATGGGAAAGCTAACTTGTGACCATATTACTCCATCTATACAGTCTATTATTGGACTTAATCGCCTCAGTAGATCTGTCCCAATTAAGAATTGAGACTCAGGAACATCTACCACTATCACTGGATGTTTTACCTGTTTATTTCCTATTTTAATACTCAACCATACACTACCTTTGGTCTTTATGGTAATTCCATCGAAATTCTTTACAATTCCGATGAATGATTTTAGAATAGTTTTCTTATTAGATCTACGTTCTATTTCTTGATACATATCTTGGGAAAGAACAGTTACTTGGGAGCCTGTGTCTATTAACCCTTTAATGTCCATGGAGTCTACATCTTGTAAGCTGACAGGGATATAGTATCTCCCCTGACATTCCTCCATCTCACATAGGAAATGGGAATGTTTTAACACATCTGACTTCTTCCATTGTTCGTTCTTATTTAGAGAGTCAGACTGGGGGGTATTATTTAACCAGTTTATGGTAATTTCGGGGGGGGTTATTGGTCAGGTTAGGTATACCTTCAATTTTACCTGTATTATATTGTTTATTATCTTGACTAATTATTAATCCTGTTTCAATGATTTGTGGCTTGGTCAGTGATGCATCCTGTAAACAAAAAGGTTTAACCTGTATATTGTTCATACCGCTCCCTCTGACTTCATTGATACCTCCTTCTTGCTCTGTGGGAGTTCCTGTGTGCAAAGAAAACTTAGGGACAGAAGGAAGAAACATCCTATCATTTGTTTCAGGATTATCCATCACAGTTTTGCAAATGCCCTTCAGTCACTGGTTTTGGTTTTCAGAATTTTGTCCCCTTTGGACTGGCTGGGCCCTTGGCGTTTGATTTCCCGGCATATTCATTCCTGCCATGAGGGCAGTCATTTGCTGGGTCAGTAATTTAACTTGTTCCTCTAGGTTAGAGTTTTGTTCTACATATTGGTTTTGGTTATACCTATTCGTAACTCTTTGGCTTTCTGAATTTTCTGAAGTACTGGGCCTTGGTGAGCTCAATCTTCTTTCTACATTGGGGTTTTTAGGTTGCCACCAATAATCTCTAATAGGATTATTTCCTTTGTAATTTGGGCTTACATAAAAAGATGTATTATTCCTATTTTGGGGCCTTTTAGGGGTAACTTTTATAGGTCTAGGTTTGGGTGGTATGTATTTCGGCTTATTTTGACTTTTAACCACATCAGCATAGGATTTAGTATTTGTTTCGAAAGGTAGTTCTGGTTGGATAGAGATTTCAGCTATTTTATGGATTTGGCCCTTTTCTTTACGTTTAAAACTATTTTCCTCATCCTGTTGAATCTCATATATCTTGGAACATTCGTTTACCAACCAGCTGAGTGGTTTAGAGTCATCATAATCTCTGATTATATTTCTTTTCATAAATGATGGTAAGGCATGAAAATATATCCTCTTGAACTCTGCGGATCCTATATCTGCTCTTTTATCTGTCTGCCGATATGCATGTTTTAATGTGACTAAAAATTCTTTTGGACTTTCGTCAGGCTAGCATTTGAGATTGTGTAAGGCCCTTAAAGCTGCTTGGGGGTTACTAAATTCAGAAAAGTACCTCCTCACCTCTGCTCTGTATTGATCCCAATCAGTTATATCGCTATCTTGAAGGGAAGTAAAGAATGATGTATATGAATTATCAAATGACCAAGGGAGATATGATATCTTTGCATGAGGTCCCCGTACATTTAATTCAAGCATGATTCTCTCCACAGTATCTAGGTGATCCTCAATTGATAATTTGGATCCTTTAGTGTAGGGCTTTACCAATTTTCTGATAGCCTGCGCTGTCTCATGGAAAGATAATTTCTTATTTGTGGGGGCCTCCTCAACATGGATTGCCTCATCTCTATGCCTGTCCGGAGCCCTTATAGCTGCCTTTTTATGAGTATCCCTTGAAGGGGATGAATCAGACTCCTCATCAAAATGTCTAGGATGTCTGGCAATCGTTATGTCTGGTACATGACTTTGGGCCTTATCTAGATCTGCTTTTAACCTGCCAATATCCTGCTGGTAATTTTTAATCTCCTTTTGGGCATTATCAAGTAAATGTTGAATCTTTCTAGCTTCCTGGTAATTTTCAGCTTCTCTTATTGTTCTCTTAGTTATTTCATTAGTAAGGGTGGTAAGTTTATCTTCTAAACTTGATTTTTCTCTTTTTAACTCCTCACAGTCTTGTAAGTATTTTTGAGACAGTCCCTCAGCCTGATATACTTTTTGAGCTAAATGATCACATTGCCCAGACAACTCTTCAATTTGGCCAGTTTTTCTATCTCTGTCTTCAGATAACTCATCCCATTTTATTTGAAAATCCCCTAATTTCCTCATTAATTTATCACACATTACTGTGAATCCCTCATATCCTTGTAATGTTTCCTTAGCATCTTCTAATTCCTTTTCTAACTCACCCATTTTAACTACTTGATGTTCTGACATTTCTATCCTACCTTCGTGTAAGTCTCTCAAATGGTTGCATGCCTCAGATATCTCATTAATTGTCTTATTTAAACCAGTTATGACCACCTCCTTTTCAATAGTCGGGCCTTTCCACTATCTGGCGACTTCCATCCAGCTAATTGCTACACGGGTAAGATTCTTTTTGCGTTCAAAGTTATCCTGAACTGCATTTATGACACCATTAATATTTGGTAATAATTCTGTCTGCTGACTCCAATTGTCTATGGCATTTCCATCAATTATCGGTTTGATGTTACTAAAGTATTCTGACAATCTTGATGGGTATTCACACAGAGGATACACATTGCTTATTAAACTTTTGATCAATGTTTCACATCCCATTGCATCTAGTCTCAATATCTCATCCAATGACAACACCCCTGTCCTTTCTGAACTGGATCGGCCTTCTGACATTTTGTTTTTATTTTAATAAACGCTGTTGTATTAAAAAGTTTTAAATTGATAAATATCAATTCACTTATCTATAAAGACGTTATCTCAGCAGTGCCTCCAAATTATGTCGTGGTATTTATAGTAAAATGATATTTGAAATAGTCAATTTAACTTATTGTCCGATTATAACGTCAATTTATAGGAAAATATAGCTTTTAAACAAAACAGCGTTTATTATCAGATAACACAATTGAATTCTAAAGTAAATAAAAATGTTCTAAACAGTACTATATGATTTTCAGATGTCAATAACCCAATTAAGTCTACTGCAATATTAATACGATAAAATGTTAATAAAACAAGAAAAACCTTCTAACTTCTTTATCAACAAAACCTTCTAGGGTAATAGAAAATAACAATAAATTACTATTAATCAATATTTCTTATTTTAGCTATTTATAATAAACACGAAAATCAATCTTATTAATATAGTAAATCACAATAATATTGTTAGCAGAATATATAATATACCCCAATAGACCTATATAACTAATAATGGGGTGATGCTATAATAATAACCATATATTGAATAACAAAAATACTATTGGAACAAAGGAAAATATATATAACAATTTGAATAATACCTACAGTAGATATATTGGTAGCTTCTGTGATATAATTGATTTAGAGGAATAAATAAGATCAATTTATCTTTTATATCACAGAAGTTTTGAAATTAAATCTATACATTACCAGATACCAGAATTAACCCACTTCCACGTAAAGTCAGCCTGGATAATCCCAAATCGATTATTATATGAAAATTAAATATATTAGGAATCAAAAATAGGTCCTCTCTTTCTCAATGTCTTGCATGTGTGTCTCTTAGCCTTTCTCCTCCTCTCTCTTTAGGCCTATTTTAAATACCCATTCTTATCTAGATATCACTTTAATCACATCCTGGAATTATTTCTCACTATTGTGTTAAGTGGGAATACATGAATATCAAATGCACAGTCAAACAAGTATTGTCATTATCAGAGCCAAATGGTGGATTTCTCGTCTCCAATTTGAGGTGTGACTATTTAATGACATTTGAGGATCAAAAGAATCTAGTCTGAATACTAATGACTAGCCTTTTGGTGGTTTCACTGTTTACATTCTCATTACAATGTAGACACTTAGTGGAGCTCAGAAAAAATGGAATATGTGTATAAAATTAAAAAACTCAAAATAAAATGATGATGTGCAATTTAGGTATAACATAACACATAGTTATGAAAAGTTTAAGATATTTCCTATCCGATGATATCAAACACCGTTATGTTTGAGGAATTTCTGTATGTGTATTAATTAAAATATTAAGAGGATATATTTAATCAGAAATATATAATGAAATGGTATATATATATAGGAGTATACTCATTTATATATTTAATAGGTAAAACCCCTGACATTACCTAAGAGTAGAATCATCTAAACTTCAAGAGCGTGTATGAGAATCTCATAGAAAACCATCACAACGCATAGAGAGAGCACCAGGGGGAATTAAATATTTACAGAGAACCATCCTCCTGTTATTTTTCTTGTTTATGCCAATAATTACACTGATGGGGACATTTCTAACTTTACTATCCTGGCAATCCTATATATCCTGGCAATATATAACAAAACCAACTCTTCCTGCACTGTAAGGGTGATCCCCCATATGTATGAAGTTTTCAGTGGTTCTCTCATCACAAACATGAGTCAGAACTGAGAATATGTGACTGAATAAATGTGACTCTTATACTCTTGAGAGGATTCTGGATATAACCATGAGCCATATTACCTGCTAGGGGTCATTCATTTAAAGCCAGGGCCGCCTACATTACTTTAATCAAGGGTGATCAATATATCTATACAGTTTCTGGTGATTAAAAAGTGTCAAACAACTTGAACCTGTACAATGGGTAAGTCCAAAAAATGCTTGCAGGCAAAAAAGTATTGTAGATCATTTCAGATCACAATCAACATGCTGCACTCCCACAACTGGCTCCCTTGTGGACTCTACTGAAGGCTCAGATGTAGAGGATACTCACAGAAAAGTAGAAATATCAGATACATCCTTTGCTTAAGTACTGCAAGCACACCTATCTAAAGCAGTGCAAGAAATGAAACAGAGTATTAAGGATTTCGGTCAGCGAACCCATGCTCTTGAGTCAATCACGGGCCAAATCATTGTAACATTGCAAAAAATAATTCTGATATAATTCAAAATTCTTCTCACATAGCTATACTGGAGACAAAATTGGAAGATCTACGTGGAATAATATCAGGATTCGTGTAATTCCATCTACTATTACAGATCTTATGACCTATCTAAAAGCAACAATTTAAGCTATTTCTCCTATACAACCAGATAATCCATGGGAGACACAAAGGGCACATTGTGCCTTGAGAGGTCCCTTCAATCCTGAGCAGCCTAAGGATGTAATAGTGAGATTCCTCCGTCAAAAATCCAGAGACCTACTGTTACAAGTTGCCAGATCGTCTCTTTCTATTGTAGGTATCCTGACACCCACAACATTCAATTTTATCACTCATAACGTAAAGGGATTCAATACAACTTTCATTACTTACAAATCCCTAAATCCATCAGTCCTGTTTTTACAAGAAACTCACTTCTAGCATAGCCATATCTAATAATATATGCATAAATTATACCCCACGTTTTATACCTCAAGTCAACCCACTAAGAAAGCAGGAGTAGCTTTCCTATTACATAAGGATTTCTCTCTTATATAACTCATAAAAAAATTGATCCTGATGGGAATCTCATCATTGTTAATGGGACACTCCTTGGGTCACAGCTTACACTGATCTTCTTCTACTCTCTTACACCTTCTCCCCACAAATTGTTAATTAGAGTGCTTAGGTCGTGGACGTTTATGGAACTTGGTAGGGTGATTATTGGGGGAGACTTCAACCTCACTCTAAACTCAAAGTTGGATAGTACATGCGCGGTATGGGGTGGCAGGTTCTCTAATAAAATGAAACAAATTGATTCTCTAATGTCCGACCTACATATTTTAGATGAATGTAGACTTAAGCATCCAGAGAGTATACTTTTTACTCATCAGTGCATAAATCCTACTCAAGGATTGATACTGTTTTGATAGATTCCAGCCTATCTGACCAAATTGAACAGGCTGAAATACACCCAGGTACTTGGTCTGAGCATGCATATGTTAGCATATTCATAGACCCAAACTTAAATTATAGATCACCTTTTTCCTGGAGATTAAATGAGATGTTACTAACTAATCCCACATTTAAAGACCAAATTGCTAATGATATTGACTTATTCTTTGAGGTCAATAATACACCAGAATCAAACACAGGCTGGACATAGGTAGCTCATAAAGCCTTTATACGAGGTAACTGCATTAAGTTGGCATCAGCATATAAAAAGCAGTTGAGGAAATGGAGACACCAAAATTCTAGCAAAACTCATTGCTGACAGATTGGCTTTAATTATCCCAAATCGAATTCACAAAGACCAGGTTGGCTTTATTCCCTTCTGACAAGCAGGGGATAACATTAGGCGTATATTGAACATTATGCACTGGGCGAAACTAAACCATATTCCTTCATGCTTACTCTCCTTGGACATCGAAAAGGACTTTGACACAGTCGAATGGCCATGCAGTTTTGTCAAAATTCGTATTTAAGGGACCATTCATGAATTTAGGTCATACATATTACAATTCTCCTAAGGCATTTTTGAAATTGCCTGCAGAATCTAGAGCATTACTAGATATACAAAGGCGCACAAGACAGGGCTGCCCTCCGTCATGTTTGCCTTGGCAATAGAGACACTAGCACAAACCATCAGATTAAATTCACTTATTCAAGGAGTTGGGATGGGACACCATCACTTCAAATGCTGTCTTTTTACAGATGATATCTTGTGCTCTCTATCAGAGCCTGCCACCTTGATCCCAGCCTTACTCCACACTTTGGAGACCTTTGGAAATTTTTCAGGTCTCAAAATTAAGAGGCTTGGAACATCTCCCTTAATCAAAATAACCTTATATACCTTCAAAGAAAATGTAATTTTAAGTGGCCAAGCACACATACTAAATACCTAGTAGTAAAGACTACTAATAGAACCTGTGACGAAGTGCCCTTCGCCACTTTGTCTTGCAGAGGACTGTTTGCCAGCCTCCTGCCTTTTGACTATGGGCCGGCATTTAAATACTTTATTTTTCTATGCAGAAAGACTTTGGTTTCATGGCCATTGAACTGTATGTATGTGGTCTGAGCGCCATTCAGTAATAATGTGTGCTCAGACCTAAGCTATCTGCAGATATGTTCTGGGTTATAAAATGTTGTTATTATATCAGTAAAAATATTGTATTGTGTGGTATACAGTCAAATATCTTTGGTCTCATACACTTGGTCAGGAGTTGCCCATCTGCCTCTTAATAGTATTTGCTAAACCACACAAGAGATAGCAGAACAAAAGGGTTTTAGCAGACAAGATGGCACCATGAACAATGGGGGTAGAGACTCTTGAATAATGAGATGACCTGGGGTTTCCCCATACTCCCAGCAGGGGAATAAGCGAGCTTAGAGATGTTACTCTCTCCACCGCCAGAGGTAGAATGAGCAGTTAGCCACGCCTAGTGGGCGGCTCCTGGGGGAGGAGACTCCTGGCTCCCACACCTTAACCCTGTCTGATTGGCCAGAGGTAATTAGGGGTTGACCAAAGGTAATCACTGCCCCTACTGTGTATGTGAAGTGTTTAAAAATGTGTTTTGTAATCAATAAAGGAGAGAGTCACTTGACCCTTCAAAACGTAGCCTCGTCTCATTCTTGGAGGAGATTGCTATATCGTACTGGGGATTGCTATGCGCTGCATACTCCCTGGGAGCTTTAAGCTACGGCAGTTGTGGAGTCTGTGGTGGTGGTGGTGTCCGGTGCGGTGCTTGTAGTCCTCGACGCAAACCAGGACGCGTCCATCAACGGAGGTACCCGGTCGGGGTGCCAGTAGAGCCTTTACAGAACCTAAGACCTTTACAAAGCTAATTATAAAGCTATCTATAAAGAATTAGGACAAAACCTCTACACCTGCTCTAAATGTCAAATTTCATGGCTAGGCGGAATAAACTCGGTAAAGATGAACATTCTCCCCTGCCTGATCTACCTTTTCCGACCTTACCAATAGCCCTTAACTACAAATAATTAGATGTGTTCCAATTTATCTGGCATAACAAGGCCTCTAGAATATCTAAAAAAAATAATGTGTAGGCATAAGTTAAGTGGGGGTCTCTCATGCTCAAATTTTAAATTGTATTATAAGGCGGCACAACTGTTGTTTATTCCCATAGCTCATTCTACAGTGCACCAGCCCCTTTCGGTGTTCATATTAAAAAAAATTACAGGATGTCCCCACACTCCTGGAGCTTGATTGTCTGGCTCCACAAACCATTATCTATAATAGGAAATGTAGCAAGCCCATATACTCGACTCTCCCTTACCGTTTGGAACTAGGCCACTTTAGTCTTAATCCTAACATTCCCAATCCACATTTGACAATAACTTTGTCCCAGATTTCTATGGCGTGGTGGACCTCATCAGGCCTCACAAAAATTGGCCAGTGGTACAGAGATGACTCAGTGCTCACGTATGAAAAAATTAGAGACCTTTATAACCTACCCCTGCAGGAACACTTTACCTACTGTAAAATTAAGCACTTTACTGAAGTCACAGAACGCCTTCTACGAAAACCTAAAACAAATTGGTTCACAAATCTGTGAGACAAATCCCCACTTTCAAAGAGTGTAGTAAGTCATCTATATAACGTATTTAATGAAGAGCATCTGGATCAAAAGCTAGCATATATAAGGAAGTGGGAGACTGACCTGGGTTTAGTGGGAAACAAAGATTTTTGGAGAATCTCGTGGAAGAACCTTTCCAGGGGTAGCTCCATCAAAATACTACACAGGGTATGTATAACTCCTGACAAGCTTTATACATGGAAAGTGAATAATAATCCAAATTGTTTCAGGGGTTGTTGAGAGGAGGGATCCTTCTTTCACATATGGTGGACATGCTCTCAAGTTCAGCAGTTATGGACTAATGTTATAGATCTAGCCTCTGCTATATTTAATGGCCAATTAAACATAAACCCAGAATCTTGTCTTCTAGGTCACCTATGTGCTTCACTCCTCACCTCAAATTAACTATTCCAGTTTCTGATGCTAGCAACTAAGAGCCATATCGCTAAATATTGAAAATCAAATACCCTGAGCCTGCACAATGTTACGAATAAGCGTAACTACATTCTCATTAATGAAAGAATAACACACATTTTAGAAGACACTTATCCACATTTCATGCTTATTTGGGACCCGTGGATAACTTCATCTTGAATATTCCTCTAATCCAGGGGTCACCAAACTCGGTCCTGGAGGGCCGCACCCAGGCCTGGATTTGAAGATTTCCTTTTTGTGCACAGGTGAGTCAGTCAGGATGACTGAAGAAGCAATAGTCTCACCTGTTTGCAGCAAGGATATCCACAAATCCAGGCCTGGGTGCGGCCCTCCAGGACCAAGTTTGGTGACCCCTGCTCTAATCTATAAGATAACGTTTTAAATAGATCTAGGTCTTGTGTGGGGGGGAGCCCGTCGCCTCATTGCCAGAAACCGTGGATAAAGATAGGTTCTGATGCCTCCTATAATACCAAATCTTGGCTTTATTCAGAGAAACTAACCTGTTATGACTCAGTTATTACGATTTTCCTAGTTTAATTTACCTTTTTACTATTAATTATGTTTGTCATAATGAAAAAATTAGGAAATATTTGGAGGCACATGGGTTTGATCAAGCCTGTGGTCTACGGGGAATCCTTCTGTTCTCCGGAATTTTTGGAAAACTTTATATGCATGGATGATCATATGTAAAGTAAAAATATTTTGTACAAATTTCATAACTGATTTTATATGCTCGGTTTGATACAGACAATATCATGTTACCTATGTAAAAAGTTTTATGAATGGTCGGCCTCTGCTTAATAAAAATGTATTGTGATAAAAAAAATGAAATACGACACATCCTCACAAAGCAAGAGGAAATAGCATACAGAAGAGTTACATCAGAACAGCACCCTCTAACAGGTTTCATACTCTTGTGGGTACTCAATTGTTGAATAATGATCACCCCACTACTTCACATTTAAATAATATAACACATTCACCAAAAAAAAAAAGAAAAGCATCCATAACCCTAGCATGTATTCCTCCAATAGGTGCTTTTATATGGTCAGTTCCATGAAATATAAAAGAGGAAGACATACCTTCATAGTATTTTAAGAGATATCTTGCTAAATGTGATTTTATACTCTTTTTCTTAATAGCATTAAGATGCTCTAAAATACACATTTTCAGGTTACACACTGTACTACCTAAATATCGTACATTACAAATTATTTAATTAACTGACTCATACATTTAGTATTGCAGCAGCAGAAATCATTAATAAAAAAATTAATGCACAGTAACTTTACTGTTAAAAACTGCAGCATTTACACATGCTTGACCCACAATTAAAATGCTCCATTGTCTTAATAATGTTACCAATAGTCATATTTCATCTAGCAACAAATTAGCAACCTTTTGAAATGACCATGTTCAAATTTTCTTCATCTTTTCAATGATTAGTGATGTTACAAACCTTATGAAATGAGTTACTATAAACAGATTATAAAAACAGATTATTTTTCTGACTAACATCTCTTAACCAGATTACTACTAATCAAAACCACCTGCCTATTGTAACAAACAAACACAATCTTCTTGATCAAATAAATTGCCCTTTTTTTGCGGGTGACGTGTCCATGTGAAGGCAAAACATGCCATGGGGATTATGAAAAGGAGCCCTGCACGTCCCCCAGGAGATCAGCAGGTCCATGATTGGAGGAAACGCAGGAGGATGGAGGTTCCAGTTAGGCATGTTAGGCTTGTGTAATGTTGTCTTTTTACTTAATGTTTGATTTGCCTACTATTCCCAATAAAATGTTCACGTTCCCTGAATAAAGGTTGTTGTTCTGGTTAACAAATACAAGCTCAAGAACTGTATTTCGTTATTTCAGGGAGCTTCTGTGGGCTAGAATCCCTCTACTTTTGAAGGCAAAACCACTACTCTGCCACACGGTAACTGAGGACAAACTTAACCATCCAACACAAGGGCCTAACTATGACATTCTCCTTGCAGGACACCTGGGGACTCGCCAAAACTTTCGACATCTGCCTCAGGCCGTCTACTGGCCAGAAGTATCTAAAGATTTTACCAACAACTGAAGCACTTGTGATACTTTTCAGCACCAGGGGTGATGAGACGGTACCCTGGCCCCTTTTCAATACCTGTCAACAGAGAAACTCATTTTCAACATGTGGCCATAGATTTGTGGCCACACTGGCTAAGCCCAGTCTTTCTGGCAAGATAGTTACTATGGCCCACTATGCTGTGCTCTAAGCAAAGGCAGCTACCTTATCCAGGATCACTGAGGAGACCTTAGCTGATAAGTCACAATCTTTACCTGGGTTGGGTTTCAGAGTGAGATCCTATCCGATCAGGGCACCTAGTTCATGTCCGAACTGACTCAACAACTATGGCAACATTGCCAGGTTAAACACCACTGTTCTCCTCTATACCACCCCCAAACCAATAGTCTGTGCGAGAGGTTTTATGGTACTTTCAAGGCAATACTTAGGGCTTTCGTGGACATGGAGAGGGATTGGGAGAAACTTCTATCTCTCTCCTCTTTGCCTACTGAGAGGTTCCACATGAATCAATGGGCTTCTCCCCATTCAAACTTCTGTATGGTCACCAGCTGAGGACCCCATGGACCTACTCCCGAGAATGTTATGAAAGGGAATATTAAGTTGGGGAGGTACCAGTGAGCTATAAATACTGTGTTTCAGAAACCTATTGGAAGCATTGACTGGATTGTCTAAGGACTCCCAAGAAAGTCAGAAGGTCTGGTACAACCACAAGGCCTGTGCAATGGAGTTTTTTTTCAGGCCAACGTGTTTTAGTACTTGAACCCAACCCCAAAACAAGCTACAGGCTTTGTGGGAGTGACTCATACTTTAATGAGGAAATTGAATGACACTACATATATAGTGAGGCTGGATGAAGATCACGTTGTACAAAAAGATCTCCATGTAAATAAGTTTAAACTATACTGGGATCATCCAGTAATTTACATATGCCAGATGGCCATTGAGGACCAAGAGAAAGGAGTACTATTTAAACTCCAACTCTGGGGGGCTCAAGAGATGCCCCACCACTCTCATTTCCTAACCTTAAACACCAACAGAAGCAACAGTTTCAGATTGTGCTAACCCAATACCACCAGCTAGTTTTGACCTGCCTTGGTAGCACCTCTCTGATTACCCATAAGGTCCTTACCTCTGATCAGTCTCCCTTCAGCAGCCATCCTACTGTGTTGTTAAAGATAGCATCCAGAAAGAGATTCAGGAGATGTTAGCCATGGGTGTGATTGAGTCCCCCTGTAGTGCGTAGGCCTCACCTGTTGTGTTAGTTTAGAGGAAGGATTGTACTATCTTCTTCTGTGTAGAATACCGGAAGCTCAACAACAAAACGGTAATGGATACTTAGACCATTCCCAATTTTGAATTCTTCTAAGGAGAAATGGGCTTTTATCACCCCATTTGGACATTACCAGTTCACAGTAATGCCATTTGGTATGAAAAATGCTCCCTTCACCTTCCAGAGGCTGATAGATTAGTTGTTGCAGTGATGCCATACTTTTGTCCATGGTTACCTCTATGATACTGCCATATTTAGCAAGAAATGGGATGACCACCTGAGACGCTTGGTTATATCCTATTACCATAAATTTGATTACAGCTCCATGGCCTAGGACTGAACTTTGGAGTATGCTAACAGAGGAAGAGGCAAAGAAGAGGAGCCAGAGAAAGAGACACTAAATGTTTGATTTTCTAGATAAGATGTAAACCATGAAAGAGCAGTGTCACCGACGCCAAGAGAGCAGGGAGTTTGTATGAGAAGAGAGTAGTCAACTATGTCAAAGTCAGCAGTGAGATACAGTAGAATTAGAATAGATAAGTGACCCTTTGACTTGGCAGTGAGCAATTCATTAGTGGCTTTAGTGAGAGCTGTCTCTGTGGAGTGTGGTGAACAAACACTTTGGATTGGAGGCCAAATTGAATATTAATGATGAGACGTAGCACTATTTGGCATAGAGATAGGAGCATAGAATAATCTTATAGTGGAGGAAGTCTGTTGAAGTGCTATATTTCATTCATAAGCATTCAGCAGTATGAGAGTACCTCTGGATGTAGAGTCAAATTGTATTGTTTGGTGGCAATGTCAGGGCAAATGAGGGGACATAGTAGAGATTGAAGCACAGTAGAAAGATTTTGTGGGTCAAGTGCTTGCAGGTTTCTGTGGGTTCTGGTGGCCGGGGGTAACGAGGGGCAGAGAGTGCAGGGTTTGGTGAGGCTGTAGGTTGGAGATGGTGTTCAGAAAGAGGGTGTGGGGAGATAGATGATAAGATTTAATATAGTGCCGAGATTGGTAAAAAATTAGGTCAAGATACTGACCATTATCTTGAGTTGGGGATTCTGTCCATTGTGAGAGGCCAAGGGAAAAGGTAAGTGCAAGTAATTTTGTGGCTGTAGGGGCGGTTGGAGTGTCATTGGCAATGCTGAAATTGCCAAGAATCAGTGAAGGTATGTTTGGAGGAGAGAAAGTGAGGGAGCCAGACAACAAGACCGTCCACAATTTGAGAGGATGCTCTAGGCGAGCGATAGATCACTGCTACTCACAGAGAGAGGGATTAGAAGAGATAGTGTGAACTTCAAAAGATGAGAATTGGAGGAAGAAAACTGGGGAAATGCAGTTAAATGTGCAACGAGAAGAAAGTAAAACGCCCACACCTCCGCCTTGCTTATTCACTGATTTTGGATTGTGACTGAAATGAAAGCCTCCATATGAAAGTGCCGCATGGGGAGGTAGTATCTGATGGTGTAAGTCAAGTTTCAGTGATAATGAGTAGATTGAGGGAGTTGAAAATACATAGGTTGTGAATGAAAGTGAGTTTTGTCATGACCCACTTTTGGGCCTAGGGTGGAACTCCCCTGAGCCCCAGCAAAAATGGCCTTTCAGGGCCAAAACCCGTTATGGACTTTTTGCGTTAGTGACCATTGGAACAGGGGTTTTACAAGGATTATGACATGTTGTTCAGTATGTGAGATTAACAGGCTCAGGATTTATTATAATTTTGTCACAACCACTGTATTATAATAGAGTGTGGGTTACAGACCAGAATCAGCTGATGTCCAGATTTGTTACTATTTAAAGAGACTGCCTGTCTATGTGCCTATTGTGACTAATTACCCCCTTTAAAGTAATAGAGAACTGGCAGGAGTATAGAAGGGATTAATCAATAAGCCATCCAGGCTCCTGGCCTGAAGGTGGAAAATTATTAACTATGACCTCATATAACCAAAGTGACACCACGTGGTCCAGATATTGCACTATTGTAATTGGGCAATGGGATATTTGCTCAATGTCGGGGCTCTACTGATTGGTTACTGTCATACATAAATATGTTGTTTTTTTTACCAATAAAGGGTGTTCTGTTTGAATACCTAAACACTGTGTCATTCTAGAGGAAAGGCTCTAGAGGAAAGGCTCTTTGTTATTTTTGTATCCTGAAACCCTGCTGAGTCCTAATAAAAGGGACTAAGACACAGATGGCATTGGCTGGGCTTATCCTGTAATTCTGAGTTCATGATTCCATGACTGGTGATCTGAATTGGCATGCTGGGCACTGAGATAACCTAAACTCTCACAATACAGGACTGTTCCTGTAGCAGAAGACAGGAGGTTTTGGGGTGAATGTGGTCCCCTCCCCTCTGGGTTGTGTCAAGTGGAAGTTTTATTACAGGTGATCAGTATTAAGTTATGGGTGTTTTGGTTGTTTGCTGACTTGGGGCAGAGCATGGCTGTTAAAGGTGGGAATTAATGAGGGGTTGGGGTTAGGAGATATATATCTAGCAGCCAGAAAAATAAGGAGTGAGAGTGAGAGGAGAGTGGGACTTACAGAAGCATTTCTGCTTATGAACTTTGGAAGATTGAGGAGATAGTGACTGGAGGAAGGTGAGGAGCTTGTGTGCGCAAAAAAGAGGGAAAAAGAACAGAGAAGATGAGATGGTTACCGTAGATACTTGCATATAGCGCCACCCAAATATATCGTGGTAGGTGAAAAGGGAAAAAGTGTAAGACGTGAATATAACGCGAGGGTTAAAATGTATGCAATTGTAGAAAAAATATGTGCTGTATCCAGTTCCAAAAGCACACCAAATGGTGCATAAATGCTTTAATATTCAATGTAACAAGTAAATTCAACAGAATATTATGATTAATGTCATGTTCATATACTGTATATATGTAATATGTACTGTATGCTTGAGACCTACACTCCCATTCCCACCCGCACCCGTTCCCGCAGGACTCACAACCCAATGGCCGCAGCCAGTGGTAAATGCAGCGCTCAGTGCACTGGCTGCAGCAGCAGGATGCACTCTAATAAAGACATGACAGCGAGGAGTCGTTTGATCCTATATCGGTGCGAAGACTATAAACTTCATTCAACAATAAGAACTGCAGGGAACCAGTTTACCAAAATTTTGAACAGCTGCATCTTGAATATATTCAGATCCTCTGATTATTGGTTAAAATGGGAACATAAAAAACAAGCATTATAATCGAGTTTCTATACAGTATGTTGTTGGAAACATGAAGTTGAGATAAAGTGAGTCTGATAAACAGGCAGGAGATTATAAGGAAGAAGAAATTAAGAGGAAACATTTTGACACAGTGTGTAATCTTAGAGCAATAATTAAGAATAGTAAGCAGGTGTTGCTGATTGATCAGGTGCAGTTAATTTGTGTGACTCAAAATAAGAATAACCAGGGGCAGGTGGGAGAGAGGAGATAGTTTCAGGTGTTCATTCCTGTAGTGTTTCTTTTGTTAGCATCTTGCAATGATACACTTTTAAAGGCTGCTGGAAGAAACAAACATTTTTAAATTACAAAGTGGAGGGGGGTGTAAATGAGAATAAAGAAAAAAAGAATAAGAATGTAAGCTCAGATAAAGACTATAAATCAGAATGGGCAGTAAGTTGTCAGTAATGACAGGTACATTATTAGTAATAATCCATATAAAGAGATATCTGGAGTTTTGAAGAGTTCATTTATAGCTAACTTGACTGCAGATTTCAGATGTCCAGTTCTGTAGTGTTGTTTTGTTAGCAGCTGGCAATGTTGGACTTGTAAATGTTGCTTGACTTCAGATTTCAGGTGTTTGGTAACTGACCATCCGACACAAGCGCCTAACTAATTCCAGAGTGTGCTGGTTCTGCTGGTCCTGCATTGTGACAGTGTCACTGTGTGTTTTCTATTTTGCGTGTTTTCTATTTTAATTCACATCAGTTAACTGTTTATGGGGGCTTGCCCTCTGCCATCCAATGAGATCTACAGACTAAAGTATGCACTCTGCATTTCCTGTTAGTTTCAATTAATTTTAAACAGGTTGTACTTAATTTCTTTTCGTTACAATTTTTGTAATGATTTTAAGATTCTCTTTTAAATGCTTAAAAAGACGTTTTCCATATCCTTTTACACATAACAGTCTCATCTCTTTCTCTGGAAGTTTATTTTTTGCACCTATTCCTACTCCCTCTTTTCATGGCATGAATACAGTTTGGACATCTTTTCTTGAATATTGCGTGTTGTTTATTAAAAAAAAACACAGGAGCAGATTGCAAAGTGACCTACTGACCAACCGCTAGACTGGCAATGACTAAAACTGGTCAAACCTGTTATCTATTAAATCAGTTTCCAAGGTAAGATTTCCATCAGAATCCAAATCAGTGCCACATTTCTTGTGGAGAAATAAAACATTTTTTTATTTTTTATTCTTACTGGATTTTCCCTGTTGACTCTTTTTCTTTGTAAATGCATTCCTACAAATGTAAACTACCAAGATCTGTATAGAGCTTCAGTATTCAGATCTTTATGAAGAAACCTACCTTATCTTTCAGCTTTACTTTCAATAAAAAATAATTAAATGCATTAGGCACACCATTTAGAACATGCAAATAAATAAAACAAATGTACATAAGGCATCTCTTTAATTTCGTTTACTATATACCAGGGGTAAGCAAGATGGGTCCTAGAGATCCACACATGCACCTAGATTTGAGAATTTCCTTTCCGTGCACAGGTGAGTCAGTCAGGATGACTGATAGAAGTGATAGTCTCGCCTTTACACAGCAGCAGCAGGATATCCTCAAATCCAGGCCTGTGTGGGGCTCTCCAGGACCGAACTTGCCCACCCCTGCTATATACTGTTCTTCAGCATTTGATAGTTACAAAAAAATGGTGCGAGCATTGTTCAGATGGATAAACCAGAAGTTAGTTGTCTGGTCCATTTAAATTGTACAATTCTGTAATACTGTAAGTCAGAGGCTGAATCAAGGTCATGTAAATAATGGGGGTGTGATGACAGCTATGATGCGGGAGAATCTTGTGCTGAGGTGTTTTCAGTTTCAATGGCAACATTGACAGTAGAAAAGTGAACATTAGCTTTCTGCATGAGACTAAATGCTGTTTGTCTCATAATCTCAAAGGAATGGATGCAGAACATTATCCTAACATTATGGATAATATTATATACTAGCGAATTGCCTGTCAAAAAATGATGGGCATGAAATGCTGTTTGAGACATAATGTAAATCGTTTTTTACAGTGTGTAGTGTAAATAGGCTGCGTGCGCGAGGGAAAGCCGTTAGTGTAGCTGTGTACTTCCGCATTGTGTAACTTAGTGTTGTAAAATTGCAGCTAATGTGTATGTGGTACGCGGATGTGGATGATTTAGCGTCCTTGCTAAAAGTCTCTTTACCTCGTACGTTTTTTTTGAAAAGCCGTATGTGCTTGGTGTTGTTTTGCGGCTTTAGGGTCGTGTAGCCTCGTTTTCATTTTTTTCGGAGGCCATTTTTTCTCTCGCTTAGGGGATTTTCGTGTGTCTAAACTCGGGAATTGGGACTTAAATTGAGGTGTAACTTCACTTGCATAGGTCCTGGGTGCCCCCCCCCCCCCCCCTCGCTGTGGGTATGTTTTTAATGTATTTTTTGCGTGTATTTATTGTGTTTTTAAAGTTTTCAGGTGCGCACTGTTCGGCCGTTAAGGTCGTAATTTTCCGAGTTCGTAATGTTTTTTTTGGTAAGTCCAGCGTCTCGTATTTATTTTGGCTAAGTCTGTAAATTTTAGGTTGCCAGAGCCGCAGTTTGTATTTTGGAGCTTGTGTGTGTGTTTGTAACCGCTTGTGAGGCGCCGTAGAGCCTCCACCTCCGCAAATGCGGACCCTCGCTTTGCGAGGGTCCGGATTTGCAGCCGACGTGTGAGCCTCCACCTCCGCAATAGAAGGCCCCTCGCTTCGCGACGGTCCGCATTTGCGGCCTGCAATGAGCCTTGCAGACGACTTTGGAGCCTCCACCTTACGCAAATGCCTTTGCGAGGGACGCAGTTCTTGCAAGCTCACAAAGCGTGACGACGATTCATAGTTTGACAACTATTATATGTGATGCTTGAGACAAAACATGATGCATTAAAACCCTTTAAACCATTTCCCATGCAGGGCTAGGGACAAAGGGCCCCATTCAATTGCGGTTTCTGGATATTCAGGATCTCGTAAGTGAGGTTGCTCGTAAGTAAGGCTACTTTGCTATTCAATTGGAGTCTTTTTGCGGACTCCAAACGGCTTCCGAGTTACAGGCTTGAAAACCCTGCAATGGTTAAACTCGTAACTTACAGCCTCCAGAAGCCTTTGATCTTTCATGGCCGCAAGGCTAAAATTGCAAATCGATATTCAATTGCTCAATTCCCCAAGCCCGCAAATGTTTTCACACCCGTAAACGGCAAATGGAGAAAATCCAACGAGGGCAAGAGAGGACCCACAAGGGGGTTAAACACCTATTTGTAGCACTGTAAATGCAAATAAAAAATCAATACTGCGCTGTAAATAATGGGGAAAGCGATGATAGACATTAGAATTAATTGCACAACAGTCTTAAGCTTGCAAATCGGCAGGAAATACATTTTATTTTTATGTTTCATTTCAGGGCTAAACCGATCTCGGGTATCAATGAGTATTCGCCACTGCTGTAATAATGGCAGTCTCCTTTTCTATTGGCTCATTTCAAATGGGAGATTACAGGCTTGCTTGATTGATTATGTTTCCACCCTGAACTGCAACGAACCAGTGCTTTGGGAGAGTAACTTGCGGGCTTGCCGAATTGAATAGAATCCCAATCAGAGATGAACAGGAGCCCGCAACACACCCGCAGACATTTAGCTGTCTGCGATAGAGTTGCAGGCTCCGAAATTGAATGTGGGCCATAGTCATTTACCAACTGCCATCTTGTTCAGTTCCTGAATCAGGACTCCTTCCAGGAAATCCCTAGCCCCACAACACAGAAACACAGAGAAGAGGACTTAACCGGTGGGGTCCATTTATTGGCTGGTCCAGCAGGTCCGTCCTCTTGACAAGTACGTTTTTCAGGGTAATACAAGGAGAGATATTTCTTCTGATAATTATGGATCTTCTGCAGGTTCTGGTTTAGTCTAATATGTTATGGATGTTTTTCCCACTGAAGGTGGACAAGGAGGTACAAATAGTAGTAGTAAGACTGGCTCTAAGGTGGGAATAGGATTGGAAGGGTTAAAAAGGATTTGGATTGAAGGGAGCTTTCCTATAGTTCAAGAGGTTTATATACATGGATTTGAAATTTGAAGAAGCAATATATAGAAAAAATAAGCAGTGTGGCTAGTGGAACAGAGGGAACCATGAAAGGTCATCATACTAAAAAGGTGTAGGTTGTGTTTGAAAGCTGGTATAGCAGGTCATTGATAAAAACAAGTTTAAACTAATTCAGTCATATCACAAAAATTCAGTGTTAAGCAATGTAAGGTTGCAGTTTCTGATGTGATTTTGAATGTATTTACTTCTACTACTGAGCACACATCTCATATCACTGATACCGCTCTGTCTCTCTCTCTCTTAATTGCCTTATACAATTCAGTGCCAATAAATTATACGATTATTGCAACTTGCATGGAGTGACTTATTTGATGTTAGCTTATGACTCTTAACCCTTTCCTATTCTCCAGGGCTATGATGGTCACCAGTGAGTCCAAAACTTGGCATATATACCATAGTCTAGCTCTTACTTTGAGTCATGTGAGGGAGGGCACACGACCTTGAAACTGCAAACATGCACTGATAAGTTTCTTTTTATGATAATTGCACAGATTAAACATTTAATTAATGATTGCGTGATACAAATGCAAGTTACACACAAAGTAATAATACAATGTGCATGCACTGTATGTACAGATAATGCATCATTGAATATGTTAATTATCACAAGATCATAGAATGATTGTGCAACATGTTATTCACTTTATTTCAAGCAGAGTTGCTAGTTTAAATTTAACTTTGCAAGTGCAGTGAGTCAGAGGAGGGTGAAAAGGACATGCCGGGCTAAGTCCACAAACACATCCAGACAAGGAAGGATACAGAAAAACAACTATGGGTTGAATGTTTATTTATTTAAGTGACATGGAGTTTCAACACCTGCAGACCTAACAAGACAGATTTCCAATGCTAACCTCCTCTGTATTCACTTGACATGTATAAGTCCTCCTAGACTGTCTTACACATATAAGGATTAATAGAATAGTTTCACATTATACCGTATTTATCGGCGTATAACACGCACTTTTTCTCCCTGAAAATAGGGGGCAAATGATAGGTGCGTGTTATACGCCGATATTCCCTCCGCCCTCCTCATCCTCAACCTCCCTCCTCATTCTAAACCCACCTCCGAATTCTATCCCCCCCTCAACCTAAACCCCCCTCCTCCTCAACCTAAACCCCCCTCCTCAACCTAAACCCCCCCCTAAATACCCCCTCCCCCCCTCACTTACCTGCTTCTGCTCCGGCCTCCGCTCCTTGAACCGGCGCGCATGTGACGTCACATGCGCGCCACGTCATTAGCATATACTGGGTGCCGGCACCCAGTATATGCTAATGACGTGGAGCGCTGGCTCGCATGTGACGTCACATGCGTGCCAGGTCAAGGAGCGGAGCGGAGGCCGGAGCAGAAGCAGGTAAGTGAGGGGGAGGTATTTAGGGGGGTTTAGGTTGAGGAGGAGGGGGGTTTAGGTTGAGGAGGGGGGTTTAGAATGAGGAGGGGGGGTTAGAATGCGGAGGGGGGTTTAGAATGAGGAGGGAGGTTGAGGAGGGGGGTTGAGGTTGAGGAGGGGGGTTGAGGATAGGGGGGTTGAGGAGGGAGGATGAGGATGGGGGGTTGAGGGGATTGAGGATGGGGGGTTGAGGAGGGGTTTTGAGGAGGGGGTTGGGGATAGGGGGGTTGAGGAGGGAGGTTGAGGAGGGGGTTGAGGAGGGAGGATGAGGAGGGAGGTTGAGGAGGGAGGATGAGGAGGGAGGTTGAGGAGGGGGTTGAGGAGGGGGAGGGGGGTTGATGATGAGGAGGGAGGTTGATGATGAGGAGGGAGGTTGAGGAGGGGGGTTGAGGTTGAGGAGGGGGTTTGAGGAGGGAGGTTGAGGAGGGGTTTGGGAATAGGGGGGTTGAGGAGGGTGTTGAGGATGGGGGGGTTGAGGAGTGAGGATGAGGAGGGGCTTGAGGATGACGAGGGAGGTTGAGGATGAGGAGGGGGGTTGAGGATGAGGAGAGGGGTTGAGGATGAGGAGGGGGGTTGAGGATGAGGAGGGAGGTTGAGGAGGGGGGTTGAGGTTGAGGAGGGGGGTTGAGGATGAGGATGGGGGTGGAGGAGGGGGTTGATGATGGGGGGTTTGAGGAGGGAGGTTGAGGAGGGGGTTGAGGATGAGGAGGGAGGTTGAGGATTTTGCTTCAAAGTTCTTTATTTGAATTTTTTTTCTTTTTTCCCCTGAAATTCCCTTCTTAAAATGAGATGCGTGTTATACGCCGGTGCGTGTTATATGCCGATAAATACAGTATTTTCTCCTTGATGCCTGCATTACCAGCTCTAAACTATATAGGAATAATTAACCAATATGTTTGGAGTCTCACATTATACATCACTAAAACCGACCTCAGTTGTATAGGGTTTTTAATTACTTTTTTTATTTTCCGTCTGCTTACTTCTAGTAGGTTGCCATGTTGGCCTATCTCTCCTACCATCCCACATAATGTGTCACTATATAACAAGGATGAACAGCAACTTGCAAAACCTCCATATTGCATCTTCTAACACACATGGGATAACCAGAGGCTTCCTTAGTGACCTCAGTGGTCAAATACGGCTGACTCCTGCACTAGAAGTTGAATCACATGGCCATATGGACCAATAGGCAGCTGCTGACCATACTGTGTGCAATGGAACTTCAAGTGAAGAGTGGTCAAATACTGGTGAGCAAATGTTGGGGCTCAGTTAATGAAATCTATCAGTGCATTTACAACTTAAGTTCTATTAATGGGCATATTAGATGGACCTTTAAGTTCTTATCTATTATTGTAAAACTTGGGTTAGTCAATCTTAAACAGAGCCTTATACATTTCTCAGGCATCCTTAAATTCCTTTATTGTACTTGTCTTAGACAATTACCTAAGGCCCTTTCTTTAAAGTAACCTTTCTACACTTACCCCTAAATCTTCTCAAACTTCAAAGCCTGACATATTGTTCTTGTAATGATGAGGTCCTTTTTGTGAGGCAACCCTAGAGATATGCTGAAAAGACGTGGGGATACTGGGTAGAATTTGCCTCATGATGCCCAAAGGCATACTAGGACTGGCAGGACGGAGAATCTGGAGGATTTTTGCAATGTTGGCTTCTGGAGAATTCCTTCCAGCATTAAACAACAAGATCTGAAGTGTGTCTTTAGTGGCTCAGAAAGCACCCTTTGGGAGGTTACCATGTTAGCGGACAAATTGGTAGACATTTCTATATGGCAGCTTATGATTTTACATTTTTCTACCATCCAAGTCACTTGCACTAAGCCTACCCATTGTGTAGCTAATTATTTCCCTACTGGTTTCACCAGTCTACATGTCCAAATGATCAAAGGTCAGCGCTTTCTGCCTTGAAGCCTCCCACCTCCAGTTGCAGTGACCACCTATCTTTGAATGCTGTATAAGCTCATCCAAACCTGCTTCTGCAAGTCCAGTTATACAGGAGGCTAATAAGACATCTATCACCTTTATTGCTTTTCCAGTATAGCCTGCTCTTGATGAGGAGCACATGGAAGCAGTCAGTAAGCTGCTGTGAATGCCCAGAGCCATTTAGGTTAGCTCTTGTCAAGATAGCACTTGAGATCATGTTAACCAGATATCAATGCATCACCAAATTCTGGTATCAACTGGCCCAAGGCTTGCATTGGGGAAGGGTTTCCCAAATGTCCTCAGACTAACCAATGGGATGATCTTTCCAAAGCCCCCCTTTGATCTATAATTATGATAATATAAATAAAATCACCAGAACCTTGAGTTTATTGAAAAATCATTACCCTGTTTGAGTCAATCAATTCCCCTCAGGCTTTGGGGCATCCTCTCATATAGAATAAACGCCCATGCTGCTATTGGGTGGAAGACTATCCAAGATATTATTAGCAGTTCAACAAGAAATATCTTGGGCTGTACTGTATTTTTAATGCCTTTGAAGTCAATCCAAGAATATCATGAAGAACAACCATCAGTGCGGGCTTATGCGTGACTTATGAATGGAAAAAGTATTTAGTATATAATGGAGAGATTAAAAAAAGTATCTAAAGAGGGACATTTATGACACCACATTTACTGCAGCAGGCATTTATAAGTATTTCATTGTAGCCATAAAGAAGGTGAAAGACTAAAAGGTGTTGTAATGATTCCACACTATGGCAATAATGAAGTCCTAATGGTAGTTAAAACATACTTCCTTTATATAACAATGGAAGTCAAATTAGCCAGGAAAGTTTATAATGAATTTGGCATCTAATCTTTAAAATGGAAATTAAAGTTTTATTTAAAGAAGATTCAGCTTGTAGAGGAGGGGAAATGAAACCTTCAGCAGACTTCAAACTTGGAAGTTCAAATCACAACATTTACTATGTAGGTATACTGCCTTTTTGCAGATAGCATGGACAGTATGGTCTGTAGTGACCATGTTTGTGCACATTGTGAGAGTAAGGAGCATAATGTCATGGACAATAAAGAATCCACATGGTGCAGCTTATGTATAAGGATTGGTCACATTTTTGCAACCAGCCCTCCCCTTACTAACTAACAAGCAGAATAAATGCAACCAAGGCAGTCGCAAACAGAACAGCCCAAAACCAGTGACAAAAAAGAATCCTCTGGACCAGAGCAACCTAGCCAAAATGCAAAGCAATGGGAAAAGTCCTTACTGGAAGAGAAGACACATGAGGAACAACCCATGCAAATAAAATGGAATGCTAAAAGAAAAAGGTTACTGAGAAGACAAGAATACTTAAATAAACAGTAAGCAGCAACTCCCATCTAGAGACTGAAGAAAGGAGTAATCTGGGTGAAGCTAGGGCAGCAAACTAAGGAGATTAAAAAACCTTTGGGTGCAGTACCCCCGTGATACTGGGGATGCTGGGAAAATGGATGATGCAACATCAATGCTACAGCAGCGAATGGAAGTTCCTCTCTGTGATAGGGAAGATGGGAATTGGTGAATTAATAACAACACCAGTAATAAGCCAAGAAAATATCTCAGATATGCAGGAGAGTAAAGACTTCAGCGAGATCTAACTGAGACAAAGAGGACTAGGGCCAGAGTGGCAGAAGGTAGAACTGAAATTCATGGTCAATACCAAGGGTGGGCAGGTTTGGTCCTGGAGGGCCACATACATGCCTGGATTTGATGATATCCCTGCGGTACACAGGTGAGTCAATCACTTCTTCAGTCATCCTGATTGACTCACCTGTGCCCAGAAAGGATATCTTGAAAGCCCGGCATGTATGTGGCCCTCCTTGCCCACCCCTGGTCTATACCATCAGAACTGAAAAAGGAACACTCATCAAAGGAGAAAAACAAAGAGGAGAAATACTAAGTCAGACGGTAAACCCCTACTACTCCAACAGTAGAATGATGAGAAGACATTGAATAAATGAAAAATTTGTTATTATTTTTATTAAAACAGGTCAAAAGAAAGCTCAAGAAAAAAAAAAGTTTATTTAATTTTAAATACAAAATTAGAAATGGTGCATAATTTTAAAGATGTTTTAAATTTAGAGAAAGACATGCTTTAGAAAATAAAGGTAAAGAAATAATATATTAACTCCCACATGAAACATATTGTAAATAATGAAAAATGTTTAATGCTTAAGAAAGACATATATAAAAAACAGGTGATAAACAAACTGGAAGGCGAAAATGATATAGCTTGCATTTTATCAAAAGTTGATGGTTTTTATAAAAAAAAATTTAAGTCGAGGAACTCACTGATTTTTTTAGGTAAAGATTTTCTAAACAAAACTTTAAAACTAAGAAGATTTTAGATACTAGAAAAATGATTAACCCTAGCAACCCTTGTGTTCAGAGTGGTATACTCATTAAAGTTTTATATCACTTTTTAATGACATTTTAGAAGATGATTTGTTTCATTTTTTTACAGACGTGTTCCTGGATTTTACCAGATTCCTGGAAAAAAAGTATAGTCACTTTACTTCATGAACAAGGTGATAAGAATCAAATAAAAAACTGGAGACCCATTACACTTTTGTGTTGTGAATACAAAATGTTATCAAAAATGTGTGCAAACCATCTAAGAGCATATTCCATAAAGGGAGTTAAGGAGCTATTAAATTCATTATAAGTGATCGCTACTCAATATATTGTGCCTGCTGATACAGGAGTTTTCCTTTAAAGTGTGATTACTTTACCCCTGAAAGGGTGAAAGAATATGCTACTTTTTCTTGGAAGGTTGTAGTGCTACAGGAGAGTTTACCAGACTGCACCTACAAAGCTCCAGTAAGAGTTACTAAACATGCTTATGTGCACTTTCACGGCTCTGTGAGTGCTCTCAGGGATAAATCATACCATGTAAACTCAACCTCCCGTAAGAGCAGAGAAAAGCAATACAAGACACTTAAGGAGCTATGTGTGTCCCATTAGGAGAAAAAAAACAGCCTAAAATAGCATTTTTCAGAACGCTCATAAAAAATTAAACATCCAAAAGCACAAAACTCCTTTCTAATGGTTATCCCTGCCTTACACTGACACCCAACTAATGCTAATTAATGCAAAGTCAACCTCAGTAAAACGGAGCACCATTAGTTCAGACCTACCCACATGCCCTACAAATATATTTACAACCCTCTCAGCAATAATCCTATCTAACCATTGAATGTGGCCTTGTACCCATTTTGTATTGTGACCTATTGACTTGTCATATCTGTACCCATATTTACCTACATTTTTATGTATATTCCTCAACTTCAACCATTTAGTACTGCTCATTTTGAATATGTTCTTGTAACTAAAGTAACCATGCAACTATGCAACTATGACCATATTGTATTTCCTTATTATTAATATTATTATTATTATTATCGTTTATATATAAAGCTCCAACATATTCCATAGCTCTATATGTAGGTTATGATCAAGGCAAAAAACAATAGCAGTATTAACACATTGCAAAGGATAGAGGACCCTGTGTTTGAGCTTAGAATCCAGTGTCTAAAGTGCTTTTCCTGAAGCATCTTGAAAGATTGAAAACTCCCAAACTTACAATGTAAAGAGTTTGGGTGGTGTACAGAAGAGTGAAGGATAAGTTGTGCAAGTTACGGTGGAAGGTGATAGGCTTCTTTAAACAGATGCATTTTTTATGAGGATTTGAAGGTTTTGAGGTAAGGAGATAGTCTAGTGGAGAGATAGGCAAGGAGTTTCAGAGAATAGGGGCAGCGCAATACAAATCCTGGGAATGAGAGGAGGTGATAAGAAAGGTGGAAAGATGAAGGTTATTAGCAGAACGAAGAGGGACGGCGGGTGAGTATTTGGATATGGCAGCAGAGATATAAGGGGGTGCACCCTTGTTGAGGGCTTTGTAAGTTAGGGTCATAATGAATGTATGTGAGGAATGAAAGAGAGGGCATGGTCCAGTAGAACCCCAAGAAAAATCTCGAAAGGTGGGAGTGATGATGGAATTGTCAACGTTGAGAGAGATGGGAGGAATTGAAGCTGAGGTAGAGGGTGTTCAACTAGATAAAAATGAGGAACTTTATTTACAATGTATTAAAAATCCCCAAAATGCTGTATTAACAATAATGGCTGTTTCTGTGCAATGCCATATAACTCTCCCCTATTTGAAGCAGATATGTAAGAGAAAGTATTAGGGATACCTATTCAACTTCTAGCAATAATCTGCCCAATTTTCTCAGTGTTTTGTTAAACAAAACTTTCTCTCTGGAGAGCCAAGTTGATATCCACAAACTCACTGGTAGCCCTAATAATGCCCTCTATAATGAAATAGGGGAATACAGGATCTTATGTCTTAAAACAGAGACCTCCTAACTCAGTGGCTATGGTGTGCCCCTCCAACTATCTGTAGCCCTATAAATACACAACATCAGGCCAACTAGGTACTAATAAAATATGACACTCCATTGTCCAAAAACAACTAAGAAAAATCTTTAAAAAAAACGTATGTACATTCATACAGCTAAAAACAAAGGAACAGTTTTAGCCTCATATGTTCACCTCCAAAAGGTGAGGATATATAGTGTCCAACCAACACACACCACTAAAAAGTACCATTAAACATGTGAAAAAACACCTGATATATTGTAAAGTGGTATGGTTACTCATATGCAATAAAAAACCTGACGGATATACGTTATTATCCCCGTTTCACTGTTGACTAGCTTTATCAAAGGCTAATTTGTTTGTGAAGAAGAGGGTGGTCTTGGACATGTTGAGTTCGAAGTGGTGGGTGGACATTCAGTAGGATATACTTGAGAGGCAGTTGGGAACATGTGTTAGAAGAGAGGGGGATAGATCTGGTGCTGAGACCTACCCACGTGCCCTTGTATTATAATGAATACAGCTAAACTTCATCCCTATCATTCTGATCGGCCTTGTTCGAATGAGGTCCTATCTCCATGCAAACACTCTTACTATTTCTGCATCTACAAAGATCTGTATATTCGCTGGCATATATGGTATGTTGATATAAAATATATTTAATCATATGTGTGTAATTTGTATGAAACAAATGAACTCAAAATGCAGCTCGATGTACACTGTATTAAAGGGCTAATTTTAAGCAGCTGTCATGTTAAATCCATACATGTACTTCTCCGTTATTTAATTGCAATTAAACACATTATAGCTCATTTCAATTGTGCTCAAGATAATGAGAGAAGCTGGGAGAGGTACATCACCGGCCATTAATGTTATATTATTTTATTTGTTATGCTATGTTCAACCTAAAGTTTTGGTGTTGTTAGCATGCCTATTTTTATGTTTAATAATCAAATTATAAAAATATAAATGTAACATGAAAAGTTCTTACACTTACCGTTCAACAAACAATAGATCCCAGGTGGCCATGAGGCTAACTAAAAATTAATCAACAAGGCTATTTAATCCCTAACATTATATAAAAATGCATAGCACTTACATTTCAGTCATATCTGGTCAGTTTTTTTTTTACTGCTACTGTTATGTACATTCACTAAAAAAATGTCTGTTGTTCTCAGTTTATGTTCCCTGCAGGAAAGAGTGAACTATTTCTCATTGAAGTTCACTAAAAACGTAATTCATGAACTTCGTTCAATTAACATTGTCCACTGAAAACACTGTTTGGGAGGTATACCTTTTGCCTACAATTACTATTCACCTGAAATTGACCTGCAAATGTATATTTGCCTCTTCTCCCAGTCATTATTTCCTGCTTTGTCATGTGTGTCTGTGGCATGAACTAGTGTGAACATACTGGTGTCACATCACCAGTTTTCTATACTGTGTGTTATGGATTAAAAATTGCTAGCCACAAATTGATGTAAACATGCTCCAAACCTCAAAGCTAGTCTTTAGGTCTTAAACTTTTAAAGAACCACAGAAGAGTCGTATGTATAGTATCCAATATTGAAGAATTTGACTTGATAATGTGACAAAATGTTCTTACATAGCTTAAAATAAAAAATTGCAGCCTAAAATGTTTATCTATTCTATTACATTTTGTTTTAATAATGATGGGCCTTTTGTCATTGTTTGTAAAAGGAATATAAACCTTAGGGAAGTGGGAGGAATGGTTCAAATATCCTCTTGACAACAGAATGAGTAGCCCCGTTCAAATATCCACATGACAAAACTAGTAGACCAGTAAGGAACCATATGACAACCTTCCAAATCAAGCTATAGACAGACTAGCAAGTCAAGATAGAGTTCTCTATAAAACAGTCAGTCTAAATATAAGATTTTCTCTAAACTCGCCTTTATGTTCTGTCACGGACCCCTTTCCAGGGCCTGGATCCTGGTGCATTGTGCCACCATAGAGGACATACCACCCCACTGAAAAATGGGTATAGGAATTATTTTGCCACATGGGAAATGTGGGCAGGTGGGTGGTGGGGTGAATAGCCCCAAAACCTAGGGTCATAGTGTACCACCATGCTTCATATTATGGCATATGCCTCTGCCTTATACTGTGTACTGTTTGTAATTTCCCATGTAATATTACTGTATTCTGTTTAAACTGTGACAGAGTGATCATGATGGGGTTAAAACAGGGTGTGCTGAGTCTGCAGTGAGCAGACACCTCTATTGTACTGTTATCTGTTCTGGACCATTGTTAACAAATTAAGTTAATCCCATCTGCCATGTACCCTATCAAAGGTCAGACACAGAGACTGCAGGATGTGTATTAGAAGGTAGTCCTTTAGTTCTCAGGTGCCAGCTATCAAGGTACTGCTAGACCCCAATTAAGGTCATCTCCTGTAATTGTCTGCCACACCCTCTCATTGTTACATTGTGTACACCCCTTGTAGCTAATCCTATAAATATTGTTACATTTTCAAAATAACATGGTTCACTGCTGAGACATATAGAAATCGTATGTTCTCTGATTTGCTCCTGGTGGCTGCAATACTGGTCCTATCTCCACCCTGCAAGTAACTTGTCCTGGTCACTACCACAGAAAGATTACTGAGACTCCTGGAAGTGCTGATTCCTGATGGAGAGACCCTGACTGATACAGCAGCCAGATATCAGGGTGCTGGTGCCGAGCTTTTCAAGAACACAATGGTTCTTGAAAGCCTGTAGTCTATAGCAGTTGGTGCTGCCCTGCAATAGACCCTACCCTTGAAGTGAAATGAGAAAAATATATACATAAAACTATTTTTTAGAAATAGAAAACAGAAAATTGGCATGTGCGTATGAATTCACCCCCTCTGTTATGAAGCCCATAAAAAGCTCTGGTGCAACCAATTACCTTCAGAAGTCCAATAATTCATGAAATTATGTCCACCTGTGTGCAATCTAAGTGTCACATGATCTGTCATTACATATACACACCTTTTTTGAAAGGCCCCAGAGGCTGCAACACCTAAGCAAGAGGCACCACTTACCAAACACTGCCATGAAGACCAATGAACTCTTCAAACAAGTAAGGGACAATGTTGTTGAGAAGTACAAGTCAGGGTTAGGTTATAAAAAAATATCCAAATCTTTGATGATCCCCAGGAGCATTATCAAATCTATCATAACCAAATGGAAAGAACATGGCACAACAGCAAACCTGCCAAGAGACGGCCGCCCACCAAAACTCACAGACCGGGCAAGGAGGGCATTAATCAGAGAGGCAGCACAGAGACCTAAGGTAACCCTGGAGGAGCTGCAGAGTTCCACAGCAGACACTGGAGTATCTGTACATAGGACGACAATAAGCCGTACGCTCCATAGAGTTGGGCTTTATGGCAGAGTGGCCAGAAGAGAGCCATTACTTTCAGAAAAAACTAAATGGCACTTTTTGGCTTCGCGAAAAGGCATGTGGGAGACTCCCAAAATGTATTGGGGAAGGTGCTCTGGTCTGATAACCCAACACATCACATCACCCAAAGAACATCATTCCCACAGTGAAACATGGTGGTGTCAGCATCATGCTGTGGGATGTTTTTCAGAAGCCGGGACTGGGAAACTGGTCAGAGTTGAGGGAAAGATGGATGGTGCTAAATACAGGGATATTGTTGAGCAAAACCTGTACCACTCTGCATGATTTGAGGCTAGGACGAGGATCACCTTCCAGCAGGACAATGATCCCAAACACACTGCTAAAGCAACACTTGAGTGGTTTAAGGGGAAACATGTACATGTGTTGGAATGGCCTAGTCAAAGCCCAGACCTCAATCCAATAGAAAATCAGTGGTCAAACTTAAAGATTGCTGTTCACAAGCGCAAACCATCCAACTTGAAGGAGCTGAATCAGTTTTGCAAGGAGGAATGGGCAAAAATCCCAGTGGTAAGTTGTGGCATGCTCATAGCGACTTATCCAAAGCGACATAGAGCTGTGATTGCCGCAAAAGGTGGCTCTACAAATTATCGACTTTAGGGGCGTGAATAGTTATGCACATTGACTTTTTCTGCTATTTTGTCCTATTTGTTGTCTGCTTCACAATAAAAAAAAAAAAATCAAAGTTGTGGGCATGTTCTGTAAATTAAATGATGCAAATCCTCAAACAATCCATGTTAATTCCAGGTTGTGAGGCAACAAAACATGCAAAATGCCAAGGGGGTGCTTTTGCAAGGCACTGTAAGGAAGGAGACAGGTGTCTAGTGGCTTTTGTGACTATGTATCCTGGCCCCCATTGAGATAAAAGCACACCTGTGGTCCGGAATGGCAAGCCTATGTGATCAACTCTTAAAGTTGTAATGACTAGATGTCACCAGGGAATAATAATGGCTACCGTATTTTTCGAATTATAAGACGCACCTGATCATAAGACGCACCTAGTTTTTAGAGGAGGAAAACAAGAAAAAAATATTCTGAATCAAACACAAATACACTTCACACACATATACACACCTACATCACACACAAACATATATATATATTTATATATATATATATATATATATATATTTATATACACCACACACATTTGGAGCATTTGGGAGCCTCCAGGAGCTCTTGACCCTCCCTGACCCTCCTGATCCCCCCTGCCCCTCTTGATCCTCCCCTTTCTTCTCTGGATTCTCCCCTCTGCCCATCCATGATCATCCCTTGGCTCATCTTGATCTCACCCCATCGTGCAGCGCTGCCTACCAGCCCTCCTCCTGTACTGCAGCCTTCCCTTGCGTTGCGGGTGTGACGTCACTAAGATGCGCTGGCAGACGAGATGCAGTTCAGAGGCATGCTGCTGGTGCCGTAGGAAGCGCCAATGGGGGGGGGGGATCAGGAGTGGGGATCTAAAGGGGACCAAGGGAAGGATCAGAGCGGTCGAAGGCGAGAATCAGGAGGGGAGAGGATCAAGAGGGGCAGAAAGAGGACTGCAAGCAAGCACCACACAAAGTTAGAGGCAGTTTTAATGGAGGCAAAATGTGTATTTGTTGTATAAGACGCACCAACTTTCCCCCCCAGTTTTGCGTCTTATATGGTGAAAAATACGGTAATTAATTCTCATTTTCCCCCGATTACTGAATTTCCTGGCTCCTAGAAGTCTTGCAGCTGTCTCTAAGATCCCTACCTTATGTGATCCCACTAACCTAGTACTATAGAACTTGGACCCTTTTCCCTGAGGATGGGGGCCATAGGTTTTATTGTATTCCTAGGGGGGAACCAAAACCCTGGATACCAAACACACTAGGGCTTCTGACTGTACATACTGAGTTCCCCGCATAATAACTATATAACACAGTTATAATTACCAGGGGAGGAGCTACCAGTGGTACAAGTGGTGCAGGACACCAGGGCCCTTTTTTTTGTTTTGCTTTTTTTTTTTACGAGAGCATTTCTACTGAAGCTCCAAGAGGTTGCATTGTCAAGGAGTTCAGCAAACTGAGGATGTGTATCAGGGAAGAGGTGAGAGAACAAGGGCTGGATGAAAGCAAAGTACAGGGGGGTGGGTTCTGTGAGGTAGATGTTGAGATGGGTTGGGTGCTGTGTGAGGATGGATCCTGATAAGGGTGGGTGCTGTGTTGATATAGATGTAGATGTAGAGAGGGACTGGGTACTACAGTATGTATAAATGGCTCCTGATAGGGACTGGGTGCTATGCAGAGATAGTATTTGTATATATTTGTTGTCATGACTGATTTTGGGGCTATCCCCCTGCACCCCACAACTAACAGTTTTTTTGGGACTCTATCACATCTGTTTGCTAGAATGAAAGGCTATCACATGGACATGGGATGTGTTCTAATGATTGTGTCAATTTGTCTCTCAGTTATGTGTCATTTTTCCCCTTTATGTATTATGTGTAATAAGGTGGTTTGGGGTCATTGTAATAGTTTAAATGATGTAGTTGTGCTAGAAGCAGGCCCTTGATGTGCTAATATTATATAAAGCTAAGTCAGTCACATATGCAACAAAGTTACGTTTTTCTACAAGAATTTATATGGTGCTCAGCGCCGGCCAGGCGTGCATCCTCCCTGTCCTCAGATAGCCATATAGGGGAGGTTAGTTTATGGCTCTCTGTAAAAGGAGAGATGGCAACTAGAGATGGGGGTTTGGCTATAGTCCTGGGGGAGGTTGTTTTGTGATATCTGTCACTGTGTCTGAAGGAAAAATAAACTGAGTCTGTTTGTACTAATCAAGGGTAAATGTTGTATGCTTCTTAGATCCTAATAAAAGGTGTCTGATGGTGCCAGCCTCTTCAGAAATGATGCTCTGATCTGAATTGTTTGCTGGGCTCTGAGATATTGAACTTAAAAGGCACGAATTGGGGTGCGCGTGATTCCCCAAATCTTAGGCTCATAACATATTTATATATGTGTTCTTCATGCAGGCAGGAGGTAAGGGAAGGGGAACAGCTATGAAAGGGGTCTTGGGGGGGATCAGTTTTGGGAAAGGGTCTTGGGGAGGGACGTTGTTATGGGAAGTGGTCATGGGGAGAGCTCTAAGTGAGTTGGGGCCTGGGGGGCCCAAAGCAAAATCATTTCTACCACCTCACCCCCCGAGGGTGCTTCAACATTTCTTTTGCACTGGGGTCCGTTATGCTCTAGCTTCGTCACTGATAATTATGTATGCCATCATTGCAATATTATTATATTTTATTATTATATTATATTATTATTATAAGCTCACACATGCCACAATTATGAGAACCCTGCTCACAGGGAAATAACAGTCTATATATCCCTTTGTACAGTCCATGTATCCATTGGAGATGCAATGTTTGCCCTAAAAAGGACTCCTTGTGCCACGCACTCCATGCCCTCTAAGGGGAACCGGTTGGTTGAATCAACCCCAAGAGACCCCAGTGACCCCTAGGCATGACACTAATAAAAACCCACGATTAGTCAGAATCTTTGTCTATGTGTGGAGTTTGTTTTTTGAGATCTATTGGGAATTGTATGTTCACACCTTTATGTAATCTTTTACTTCAATAAAAAGTCTTCAAACCTAAAGATTGCTAATGGAGTACAAAGCAGTATTTACAATAGACATTAATATTTCTGGACTATACATCTCTTTGTGATTTTATATTATTTGAGAATAAAAAAAGATCATAACATATTTATGATATCATCCCTTAAAACTTATTTCTACCTACTTAAAAATTATAAACAGAAAATGTCAGCTGCCAAGTGCTGCTGCTGTTTTTCAGGTGGAGATTCTCTGCTAATTATTTTTTTTTTTTAGTTGTGATTCTTTTTTTATTTATAATTAAAAGTCGGTAAGTGGTGTCAAATCTTGCATGCACAAGATTAGTTTCACCAGATATAACCAGATATTTATGTTTTTTGGTTCCAATCACCTACCATAAAGTAGAGGGTGGGAGAAGGAGCTCAATGCGAGGCCTGTAAAGTAGAGCGGGGGAAAGGCCTGCGATGAGTGCAGAAGGCGCTCATCGCGAGGCCCGCAAGTTAGAGGGAGAGAGCCTTGCATTGTGTGGCAAACAACAGCACTGCAAGGCTTCAAATATTTTTGCCATCATTTTTGACGGGCAAGTTGCTAGTATATACACGTCAGCTCCAGTTTTCGATACTCAACGCACCTCACTTAGTTTTGAAAAATTGGCTTGGAACTCGGCTCGCTTCGCGACACCCAGCATCCTGTCTCTCCAGGGAATGAAGAGCACTCTGTACCTAAAAGGACCAACGTGGAGTCTGTGTCTGATAGAACCAAAGTGCAGCCTATGCTTGCTCCCTCCAACTCTTCTCTTTCTCCTCCCTTGTCTCCCCCTCCTCTTGTCTCTCTCCCCTCTCCCCCTCCTCCCTTGTCTCTCCCCTTCTCCCTCCAACTCTTCTCACTCTCCCCCCTTGTCTCTCTCCTTCCCCTTTGTCTCTCCCCTCTTGTCTCTCCCCCCTCTTGTCTCTCTTCCACTTTGTCTCTCTCTCCCCCCTCTTGTCTTTCTTTCACTTTGTCTCAGTCCCCCCTTGTCTCTCCTCCTCCTCCCCATTGTCTCTCTCCCTCTCTTGTTTCTCTCCCCCCTTGTCTCTCCCCTGCTCCTCCAACTCTTCTCTCTCTCCCTTGTCTCTCCCCTTCCCTCTTGTCTCTCTCTCATCTTCCCCTCCTCCCCCTTGGCTCTCTCCCCCCTCGTCTTTCTCCCTGCTCCTCTCCTTGTCTCTCTCTCCCTTGTTTCTCTCCCGCCCCCTTCTCTCTCTCCCCCTCCTCCCCCTTGTTTTACTCCCTCTGTCTCTCTCTCCCCCTCCTTGCTTCTCTCCCCCCTGTCTCTCTCTCCCCCTCCTCCCCCTTGTTTCTCTCCCCTGTCTCTCTCTCCCCCTCCTCTCAGTTGTTTCTCTTCCCTGTCTCTCTCTCCCCCTCCTCTCACTTGTTTCTCTCCCCTGTCTCTCTCTCCCCCTCCTCCCCCTTTTTTCTCTTCCACCTCCCCCTTGTTTCTCTCCCCCTCCTCCCCTTGTTTCTCTCTCTCCCTGTCTCTCACACTTCCCTCCTCCCCCTTGCTTCTCTCCTCTCCTCTCCTCCCCTCCCCTATCTCTCTCTCTCCCTCCTCCTCCTTGTTTCTCTCCCCTGATCCGTTTCTCTTCCCCTCTCCCATGTCTCTTACCTCTGTGTGTGAGCTTGGGTGATGGCTCCTTTCCCTGCCGACTCTTCCTTTTCCGGGTCAGATGAGAGCAGGGGCTGGCAGAGGGAGGAGCCATCATCTGGTACACAGAGGTAAGAGACATGGGAGAAGGGGAGAGAGACAAGTGGGGGGAGATAGACAAGGGGAGAGAGACTAGGGAGAATAGAAAAGACAAGGGGGTAGGAGGGAGTCTGGTGGAAGGCACATGAGTGCCACCCTCAAGCAGCTGAAGCCCGGGCGCTTAGATAAGCCACATGTCTATTTTATGAAGCTCGGTGCGCGGTGTGACCCATGCTTGCCTAGGCAGTTGCTTTCATCTATACCAATGGTGCTTTTTGGAGTAAAATCATCCCGTCTTATTTTTCAAAGTATATGGAAGTTTCCTTAGTTGTAAATGTTTTTGTTTTAACATTCACTGATTAGCAGAAAAATGTGTATTAGATGGAAAAGTTCAGTATACTTTTAGATTTATTTGTAGCAAACTGAAATCATGATTTACACACCCCAAAGCTACAGAGCAAGGAGAGAGAGATTTTGGACACTTTCCCTGTGTGTGATGGATGTTTGCAGTAGTTCCTATCTAGCTAGTTTATGGATATAGTAGTACAGGTTCATTTCTTATATAAATTCTATGGTCATCCCCACTGCTATCTGCATATGTTTATTGTCTTTTATAGTCATTGTATATCTCGGTTTCTTGGATTCCAAGTTCAAGTCGCTGGACAATATAAAGAGGACATACATCAAATTATTATTATGCAGTATTTGTACATCGACAACATTTTATGAGCTAAGATCCAGTTGTGGTAGATACAGTTTTAATGAATAGTCAACCACCTAAAATGGAAGGGTATGAGGGCCCTATTTTGGAAATTTGACAATCTACAGGAGACATAGGAGGGACGCAAGGCTAAGGTGACATTCGATAGGGGCATTTCTTTTTGCAATTAATGCATATAATGCATGGACCACAGAGTGTTGCATATCTGTGAAACAGAACCATTGCTTATATGATGGAAAATGTGTTTCAAGTAATGTCCATGCTAAAATGGAAGTGCTCTCACAAATCTCACTCCCATCTTCTTTTATTCTCTCTCTTCGTCTATTACTAGCTGCTGGCAACATCTCCCCTAAACCTGGACACTCTAACATACATGCTTCAGGTCCTACCTATTCCACAACCCTACCAAATAGAGGAACCACAGTAATCTTATACCAATAACTTGTCAACCATTAGCCAAGTTCACTTTTTTCCTTTGGGGCCTGGAATGCATGCACTGTATTCAACAAGCTATACATGACCCTTTTCTATTTAAGTTTTTAAACCTACTAACCTCTTCTGCACTATCCTATGGTGGTCTGCACTTTAGTGACATCGCAAAGGGTGTCAAACTGGGCAGAGGTGTAGGAATTCTATTCTTCTCCAGCTGTACCTTCCAGGCCATTCCCCCATCCCTACTCTGTCCTTCCCCTTTTTTGAGGTTTACACTAGACTCTATTCACCTTTCTCTCTATGTGTTGCTGTCCTCTATCACCACCCCCAGATCAACCTCTAAATTCCTCAACCATTTTGCATCATGGTTCCCCTTCTTCTCTTCTAGCATTCCTACCCTTGTTATAGGTGACTTTAACATACCTTTTGACACTCCAGATGCCCTTGCATCCACCCAGCTTCTCTCACAGTTGACTACCTCTGCAACACACTCTGAGGGCCATTCCGTTGACCTAGTTACCCTTCTCTCTGACCGCCATCTCTTAACCTGCAGCCTTGCCATATCCCGCACACATCTTCCTCCTCAACCTATTCGACAAACCTACAGAAATCTCTACACCATTTACTATCAGAAATGTGCCCTCTCACTACTATCAGGAATGTGCCCTCTCCCCACAACCCACTCTTTCATAACTTCATCACATTCATTCAGACCCTGCTGCTGCACATTACCATCATTCACTATCTACAACTCTAGACAAATCTACCCCCACCACATTCATCATGTCCCTTGCATTCATCCAGCCAACAACATATCTTCAGAAATCATCCTGCAGTATAAAATCATTCTGTGCCATTACACCTCTGCTCTTCATTTGTCTAAACAAACCTACTTTTCATCCTTCATCGCAACACTCATCTAATCCTAGAATCCTTCTTTTCAACCCTCAACTTACTTCTGAGCCTCCCATCTCAGTAGCCCAGCTGCACAGCACAATATCTAGCCAACCAATTAAAAAATTAATAGACACAATCAAACATGACATCTCTACATCATGCACTCCTCCCTCCTCCAATAGACACACTCTGTTTCTTCACAATGGTTACAGAGGACAAGATATACAAGCTTCAGTCTTCCCCTCATCCCAAAACCTGCTCCTTTCATCTCATTCACTTGCATCTTGTCCCCTCCATCTCTACCACCCTTACCCCAGTCTTCACTTTTTTCAATCTCTCTTTCTCTCCACTTGCACATTTACACCCTCCTTCAAGAAGGCCTCGTCACACATGTCTTTAAGAAGCCCTGTCTTGATCCTACACCCATTTTTAACTAATGCCCTAACTCTTGACTTGCCCTAGCCTCTAAACTACTGGAATAGCTGGTCTACACCTGTCTTACTCACTTTTTAACAAACTGTTTCTTACTGCAATCTGGCTGCTGTTACAAAGGTAACAAATGACCTAGTGACTGCCAAGTCCAGGGGACAATTTCCCTCCAGTAATACTCCTTGATCTCACTGCTGCCTTTGACACAGTTGACCATCCACTCCCACTGCAGACACTCCATTTCCTAGGTCTCCATGGCGAAATCCTCTTATGGTTTGACTTTCACCTCTCTAATCATTCCTCCACTGTTTTTGACCCTTGCACCTCTCCTCCATACCACTGCTCCTTTCTGTTCTCCAAGGCTAGGTTAGGTTCATTGCTTTTCTCTCTCTCTCTCTGCCACCTCACTCTGTAAACTCATCAGCTTCTATATGTTTCAATACCATCTTTATAATGATGATATCTAAATCTGTTTCTCCTCTCCAGACCTATCCCCATCCAAAAATCAACATCTCCAAAGTTGAGCTGATACTAATGTTTATTTTCTCCTCTGCCACTATACATTAAATCTGTCTTACTGTAGAGAAGGCAAAAATCACCCCCACGTCTCAAGTCAGATGTCATCATGTCACACCTGACTCAGACCTCTCCTATAGCCCCCACATTCAATCACTATCCAAATCCTGCATTTACAATCCTTTTGCCAGACTCATCCAGCTCACCCAGCACTAATCATCTGCTTCCCCCTTCTGCCAGTTCCTACACTTGCTCCCCTTTTCCCTCAAGAATAACTTTCAAAATCCTTAGCCTAAATCTCACTGCACCCATATTCTCTTCTCAAGATTTATCTTATTCTCTTATCTTCAACCATTACCTTCTCACATGCTTGTTTGCAGGAATTTTCAAGATCAGCCCCCATTCTCCCCTAGTCTTCAAATATTCAAACATTCTTTGAAAACCCAACTTTTCAGCTTACTACTTTCCTCCTTGATTAGATCATCCATGACTTTATACTAGATTACCTGGTCTGGTCTTCATTAATCCATCCAGCAGCCTAAGAGTCGCCAACCTCATGTTTCTATCCCCCATTACCTCTTAGTTTGTATGCTCTCCAGAGAGCATGGCCCTTTTCTCCTCATATAAACTGTGTACATACATATGTGTCTTTTAATATATATAAGTCTATATTCATTGTTTATTGTATTGCTAGCGCTATGAAGTCTGCTTGCGCTCTAAAAATAAAACATAATATGAATAACAATCCAAGTGGACATAGTAGAGAGAAAGTTGACATGAGCAAGGAGATCATGAGAGATGTCAGAAGAAGAGATTTAGGAAGGTTTTGACAAATGGCATCTGAGAATTTCTGCTTGAAATGTGCAAGGCAGGAATGAGTTAACTCTCTTGAAATAAGTGCAGTGGCTTCTAGGGTCCCATCACTGTGGAACAAGCTTAGTGATACCCCTTCTAACCGAGCATGTGAAGGAACGAAAATGTGGAGGGAGAGAGACCACATGCAGCTCCTGCTTGAAGCTGCATGGAGTCAAACAATGGCTAGTTTAAACATTAATTTCCAGCTTGAATCGGACTCAACCAATAGGAATGAGGTAGTATCTCAACAACACTATAGATGATGGAGACTTTCTTTTTTCCTCTTCTTTCTTTCTTCTCTTTTTTTCTCCCTTTTTCTTTTTGTTTTTTCACTCCTCTCTCTCTCTCTCTCTCTCTCTTCTGTCTTTTTGAAATTAAATAGTGAGTAGTTAGATGATGAATAATCATCTTCTTTATTTCAAATAAGCACTTTTTTCTTTTTTTTTTTAAGTAAATATAAAATAGTTAAGGGAATATCCACTATAACAAATAAGGATGGAAAATAATTTTGATATCATAGGAACACAGGTTTTGAAATATACAATACCCTTTGATAAAGTTTAATTTATATTGGTGGTAGCAATAGTTCACAATCAATACCTTCTGTGAGGGAAATAAAGTTAAAATATCACATAGGTAGGGCATGACCCCATGAAGAGAGGGGGAGAGATAAGAGGGGAGATGAGAGAGTGGAGTGAAGAGGGGAGAGAGAGGATGAAGTGAGAAGTAGAGGATAGGAAAGGGGGTTATAAACATATATATCTCTCGCTTGGTGAGGATCTTACTATAGAGAAATGAATCAGAGGATTAATAGAATAGATGATACTGCATATAAACTAAGGTTATGTAGAAAATAGATAGCCCACCTTATTTTTTCTTTCTTTTTTTTTTCCTTTTAAGTCTCCCAACCACAGGTGGGAAACCACCCCTGACATTTCCCAACATCGGGCGACAGCCCTGTTAAACCAAAGTTTATGATTTGTGTTGACTTTGGTATTTTAAGAATGTGTGTATATGTTGTAAGAATGATGAAGGTGACTATGAA
Organism: Discoglossus pictus; assembly: GCA_027410445.1. Classification (NCBI taxonomy): domain Eukaryota; kingdom Metazoa; phylum Chordata; class Amphibia; order Anura; family Alytidae; genus Discoglossus; species Discoglossus pictus. The sequence goes on from CM050163.1 coordinate 288,660,914, forward strand.
GATATTGAGGCAATTTAGAGGGAACTACTTATTGGTAAAGTTGGTTAAAGCATTTAATATGGATTCAAATGGATAAGGATATAAAAATTATTTTGCATAATGTGAATGGCTTAAATTCCGCAAATAAGAGGAAAGTAGCCCTTTTGAATTATGCTAAGATTAAAGCGGATATTCTATGTCTCCAGGACACCCATTTTAAGAGGGGGTCACTCCAATATATGTCTAATAAGCTATATCCATCTAGAATAGATGCTACGTTCAATAATAAATCAAAAGGAGTATCCATTCTTTTCAATAAAAGATTGACAGTGTCTGAGGAATTCATAAAGATAGACCCCTTGGGGAGATATATAATCTGGATTGGTCTTATAAATAATAGACTAATAACCTTGGTAAATGCCTATCTGACAAATAAAAATCAGATTAGATATCTTAAGAAGCTTTTATTAGATATCTTTAAAGTGAAAAAAGGATTGATTATATTATGTGGGGACTTCAATATGGCAATAAATGCATCCATGGACAAACAGACATCCCATAAGGCAAAATCTGATGCCTCAATTAGCAAAACAGAGGGAGAATTCGCAAACTTGATAAAAAGCTATGAGCTATTTGATTTATGGAGGGTGTTTCACCCAGACCAAAAAGAATATACCGTACTTTTTTTCAAACCGATATGAATCCTATTTTCGTATTGATTACAATTTTGCGGATTTAAGAACTATGCGATCAATCTTCAAGACCTTGGAGCCCTGGTCAGACCACTCGATGAATTGTGTAATCAAGCTAAATAACAAGAATAGATGGAAAATTAACCCAGAATATATTACTGCTATTAAAAAAGATATACAGGAATTCTTTGAAATTAATAAGGATTCGGTAACGTCTGCTAAAACGCTATGGTGTTCTTTTAAAGCCTACACTCGAGGGACTTTAATTGCTAGATCAGCTGAAATAAAGAGACAACAGGTAAACCATTAAAACATCTCTATATAGAATTAGAAAAGTTACATCAGGTTAACATAAAAAATCCTTCAGCTACAAGCTGATAATCTCTTATGGAGATTTCAGCAATCACATTTTCTATATGGTAATAAATCAGGGAAATATTTGGCAAATAGATTAAAGAAGCAACGCCACCAGAATAGGATTTTAAGAATTCAAGATGAAGAAGGTAAAATACACTTTCATCCTGATAAAATAAGTGAGGTATTTCAGGATTTTTACATGAAATTATACAACTTGGAAAAAGATACGCGGTTTATTCCTCCAGCAAAAGAGGAAATTGAGGCCTTTCTTGATAAAATCAAGTTACCCACGATTTCAGGAGAAGATAGTCGACATTTAAACATAGACAACTATAGAGGAAATAACGGAAGCAATTAATAGCGGCAAACCCAATAAATCCCCGGGGGTGAACGGATTTGATCTTTTATTTTACAAAGTACTTATGCCTGAAATAAAAAGTAATTTATGTAGTCTATTTAATGAGACAAAACAAACAGGGGATCTTCCTCCAGAGATGTCAGAGACAAAAATAGTTAACATCTTGAAAGAGGGGAAAAATCCGGACAATTGTAGGAGCTATCTCATTGATCAACTTAGACGTTAAAATCTATGCAAAGATACTGGCAAATAGATTGAAAACTATAATTAATAAGCTGATCCATTGGGATCAAACAGGATTTATTCCAGGCCGTCAAGCCTCTGACAACTCCAGACGAATGATTGATATTTTGAATTATGTAGAGGACTATGATGTTCCCTTATTGGCCCTGTCTTTGGATGCAGAAAAGGCCTTCGACAGGGTCAGCTGGGAATTTCTACAGGCTGTCCTGGTGAAATATGGACTGGAAGAGTTTGCCTCAAAGTCAGTAAAAGCTTTATATTCTAATTCCACGGCCTTTATTGCGAGCCCTGACTTTGAGTCAAACAAGTTCAAAATAGGAAACGGTACCCGCCAGGGATGCCCTCTATCTCCATTATTATTCATTCTCTTTATGAAGCCACTGGCAACATATATAAGAGGTTGTAGGGAAATTGAGGGTGTAATTATATTTCAGGAGGAATTTAAATTTATGGGATTTGCGCACAATATAGTCATAACTATGAGCAATCCCGAGGTGGCATGTCCTAAACTACAGGACAGAGGCATAAAGCCTGAAGTTAAAAAAAAACTATTTACCTTTAATTAGAAGTCGGAATATATTGTTAATTTTGGTGTAAAACTTTCATTTAAAGTGAAGGACATCTTTAAAGTTAACTTAAATGAGGTCATGAAGCAAGTTAGACCCATTTTGTGCAATTGGAGATCTTTAAACCTATCCTGGTCAGCTAGAATTGCCTCTACTAACATGAGCATAATCCCGAAAATTACCTACTGTTACCTACTGTTTAAGATCAATACCAGGCAGTATACCAAGGAATTATTTAAAAATGATTCAGGATATCTTGGATAAATTTATATATGGGGGAAAAAAATAATTAGGAAAAGTGTAGTGAGCAAGAAATTTGAAAAAGGAGGCTTAAATGCCCCCTGTATAAAAGTATAAAATAGTTATAGCTCAATTTATAAGCTGGAATACCCTGCAAGATAAACCTAGATGGTGGATGCTGGAAGAGGCCCTTATAAGGGATACCTCTGTAAAAAATATATTGTGGCTGCCGAACTATAATAAAAATTTACTTGGCAAATTTCCAAAAAGCTTAAATGCACTCTTAAAATGTTGGTACAAAAATAAAGAGTGGATGCAAATATCCTATTTCCCTTCATTAGCTACCCCTATTGACTTCTTTGCTACAAAAGATCTTTCCTCAACACTTTCCAGTAGGGGCGTAACTTCAGTGTCGGAATTATATAAAAAGAATAATTTTATGACTTTTTCAGAGATGCAGAAGAAATATGAGTTTAAAAAATTTACCTAGTTAAACTATGAAAGCTTTAAACACATTTTAATCACCTGGGGATTTAAAATGATTGGAATGAAAACGCCAACTAAAATCGAATAATTGATTATTAAGAGGGTAAATTCAAACATTATCTCTAAATGCAAGAAGATTTTGTGTGAGATAACCCCACTTATCAAAAGCAAAGGAATTAAAGGATGGGAACTAGATTTCAGCATGGAATTAGATGAAACTAATTGGAGGGGAATTATAAAAATGGTCAAGATATCAGCACTTAACACAGCATATTTAGAATTGTTCTTTAAATTAATGCATAGGTGGCATCTTACCCCGGTCAGTATGTCAAAATTCAATATAAAAGGGGAAGCTTCATGCTGGAAACAGTGTGGCTTATTAGGCAAGGATGCCCATGTTTGGTGGGAGTGCAAAAATATATCTGAGATGTGGGTAGAAATATGCCAACTGTTATCCAGAGTGATTAATAAATATATTCCCTGCTCCCCACAATTGGTTATCTTTCATATGTATTTGGAGTTCTGGCCTTCTGCGGATAGATATTTGATATCTCATATCCTACTGAGGGCTAAATGGCTTATAGTGAAATACTGAAATTCTCTGGTTGTTCCCACAATAAGGGAGGTAATGAATGTAATTTGCCTCAATAGGGATCTAACAGATAACTATAACAGATAATTCTCTTTAAAGCCTCGACCCTCCATTAATTGGACTAAATGGGATAAATATCTTATCTCTATAGCAAGATAGATTAGAGACAAGGGTTTTTTCTCTGTGTCTCTGTTTCTTGTCTTTTGCCTCAATAAAGGAATGAAAGTTGAGTATGGATGTAATATTGTACATTTTATCTGCTTATCAAATGTACAATATGTATGAAGTATGTTTTATGTATTGTTATGTTTATTTTGTCATGTAAAAAAGATCATAAAAAAAAACCCCAATAGGAATAAGCTCTACTTTGACGGGTTTGAGATTGGTTCATTGTTAGCCAATTAGCGTAGGACAGTTGGCAGTAAGCACCTCATGGGAAGCTAGTAAGGTGCAACTGGCCAGGGGAGTAAATAATTTGGTAAATTGGAATAGTAGCTCACCAAGCTGTCATTTTTGGGAATTCATTAGATTAGAGATCTGGCTTACAAATTCATAGCCTCATTCAAACTGCAAGCTTGCAGCTCACTTGCAGAGGGTCGGATCTCTCCAACCCAGGTTTCCGACTTAAGCAGAGCTGTGCTTAAGAGTGCAAGATTGCAGCTACTGCTCTCTATCAGCCAATGGGAGTTGAGACTGTCATGATTGACGGTAATCAAAGCTGCGAGTGCTCTCGCAGTCTCCCAATAAATAACCCTGCTGCAGGGGTCCCTATCGGACTCCTGCAGGGTCTCCACATGAACCCCAATGATGCAGGGGTCCGGATCGGACCCCTGCAGGGTAGCCACATTAACCCCTTGCTGCTGTGGCCTCGATGGGGACAGCTGCAGTGTGCCCACATTAACCCCATGCTGAGGGGTCCCCATTGAGTCCCCTGGACAGGCCCCACATTAACTCTTGCAGTGGGGGTCTCGATCGGGACCCCCACTGCAATTAAAGGGCCCACTGCACACTAATAGTTAAGGCCGGCAGCGGGGGTAGTGTAAGAACCCCCCAGCACCTAACATTTACCCCCAATGCGCCTACATTAACCCTTGCAGTGGGGGTCATGATCATGACCCCCACTTCATTTAAAAAGTGGAATTCCCCACCGTGAGTCCTTTAAGGGCCCGAGCCCCATGAGCCCCTAATTAACCCTATCACTCATGGGGCTATATACAGAGCCCCATAAGCCCTTTATGGGGGTTCATACAAATGCCCATAAGCCTCTATTTAACCCTATCACTCATGGGGCTCTATACAGAGACCCATGAGCCCCTAATTAACTCATGGGGCTCTATTTTAATGGTAGGTGTATTTTAACAGTGAGAGACAGAATAACATACAAGAAAAAAATACAAGAAAAAAGCATGTCAAAAAAGTTATAAATTAATTTGCAGGTCAATGAGGGAAATAAGTATTTGACCCCTTCGTCTTAGTACTTGGTGGCAAAACCCCTGTAGGCAATCACAGAGTTCAGACGTTTCTTGTAGTTGGCCACCAGGTTTGTACACATCTCAGGGATTTTGTCCCACTCCTCTTTGTAGATCATCTCCAAATTATTAATCAAGGTTTATAGGCTGATGTAACTCGAACCTTCACCTCCCTCCACAGATTTTCTATGGGATTAAGGTCTGGAGACTAGCTGGGCCACTCCAGGACCTTAATGTGCTTCTTCTTGAGCCACTCATTTGTTGCCTTGGCTATGTGTTTTGGGTCATTGTCCTGCAGGAATACCCATCCACGACCCATTTTCAATGCCCTGGCTGAGGTAAGGAGGTTCTCACCCAAGATTTGATGGTACATGGCCCAGTCCATCATCACTTGCATGCGGTACAGTTGTCCTGTCCCCTTAGCAGAAAAACACCCCCATAGCATAATGATTTCATCACCATGTTGGATGGTGGGGATGGTGTTATTGGGGTTATAGGCAGCATTCCTCCTCTTCCAAACACGGCAAATTGAATTGATGCCAAATATCTCGATTTTGGTCTCATCTGACCACAACACTTTCACCCAGTTCACCTATAAATCATTCATATGTTCATTGGCAGACTTCAGACGGGCCTGTGCATGTGCATTCTTGATCAGGGGGACCTTGCGGGCGCTGCAGGATTTCAGTCCTTCGCGGCATAGTGTGTTACCAATTGTTTTCTTGGTGACTATGGTCCCAGCTGCCTTGAGATCATTAACAAGACCCTCCCGTGTAGTTCTGGGCTGATTGCTCACCATTCTCATGTTCATTGAAACTCCACAAGGTGAGATCTTGCATGGAGCATCAGACCGAGGGAGACTGGCAGTTATTTTGTGTTTCTTCCATTGGCGAATAATCGCACACTGTTGACACCTTCTCACTAAGCTGCTTGGCTATGGTCTTGTAGCCCAAGGTCTACAATCTTGTCCCTGACATCCTTAGACAGCTGTTTGGTCTTGGCCATGGTGGAGAGTTTGGAATCTGATTGATTGATTGCTTTTGTGGATAGGTGTCTTTTGTACAGGTAACGAGCTGAGATTACGAGCACTCCCTTTAAGAGAGTGCTCCTAATCTCAGCTCGTTACCTGTATAAAAGACACCCGGGAGCCAGAAATCTTGCTGATTGGTAGGGGTTCAAATATTTATTTCCCTCACTGACCTGCAAATCAATTTATAACTTTTTTTACATGCGTTTTTCTTTTTCTTTTTGTTATTCTGTCTCTCACTGTTAAAATACACCTACCATTAAAATTATTGACTGATAATTTCTTTGTCAGTGGACAAACGTTCAAAATCAGAAGGGGATCAAATACTTCTTTCACCACTGTAATTGTATAATGTATATAATAAAAAATGTAAAAAATGTTTTATCATGTTCAATATTCTGTTTTTTTATAGCTGCTGCTGTCATTTTAGATTTCAAAACCCCCTGTGCTGCAGTTAAATACACTGACTTATCACATCTACCCCCCTGCTGGTGACCTAGTAATACAGATCAGGGTCTATGCCCAAACTTTGCTATAAACAGACAGAGCTGAACCTGTCTTTCAAACTCAGCATCATCCAATCAGAATGGCCGGGAGGGAAAAGTCCCATATCATACAGGGACTGCAGCTCTCACAGTCCCCCCGGAAGTGAATACATTGGTGCAATCTCAATAAAGTTTATTGGAAAAAAAAACATCTTCCAGCTCACAGTGCATGCAGATAGAGGGAGCACATGTAAAGCTTCAGTTTTCTCAATATTCTGGTGGTCTTATTGATTCTGACTACCCTGTTCCACACACCAAGCTTGTGACCTGTCTGTCACCACCCTGCTTTATACCAGACAGAAGCAGCTGCAGAGCTCAGGTGAGTCCATATCCCTCTCTGTGTCTTACTGTTGTTGTTCTGTCCTTCAGTCGTGTCTGACTCTCAGTGACCACATGGATGCAGCACCCCAGATACATCTGTTTTTGTTTCTGGTTATGCTTATCTATATGGTTTTCATGGCGAAGATACTGGAATGGTTTGCCAGTTCCTACTCCAGTGGACTGCATTTTGTCTGACCTCTCTAAAATGACCTGCCGATCTTGGGTGACCCTTCATGATGTAGCTCACAGCTTCATTGAGGTAACAAGCTTCTTCACCATGACAAGGTAGCGATCCAGAAGGAGTCCTGTGTCTTAATCTTTATGTCCATATGTATTTATAAAGGAGAGGGTATACTTACTTTTGGGGGACATATCTTATTGCATGTGTAAGATATATACAATGTGTGTGTATAAATATATGTGTATATATATATATATATATATATATGTGCTTTTATATATATATATATATATATATATATATATTAGAAAATTGCCTGTCAAAAATGACGGGAATACAATTGTAAGGCTGGCAATGCTGTTTGACACACAATGTGAGGCTTTTGCTCCTGTGAGCACCATTTGTGCGGCGCGCTGACTGCCGTTGGTTTTATTTTCAAAGTCTCACGTGCCTGACGTTGTTTAGTGTTACTGTCTTCGCCATTGTGTATTTTCTAAGTCCCGCATCCCTGGCGTTGTTCGTCTAAGTGTCACTGTCTTGGGCGTCGTGTATTTTCTAAGTTCTGTGTGCCTGGTCTTGCTGAGCTTCTGTTTCAGAAGTTTTCCGCTTTTTCTGCCGAAATTTTTTCCCTTGCTTACCCGATTTTCGAGTGACGAAAAATGCTCCAATTCGTTTGTAACTTTACTCCCAGTCTTCCTGGCTTTCCACCTGTGCTGTGTGTGAGTGTGTTATTTTATTTTTTGGTGTTTTTTCTGTGTTTTCGAGTTATGCGTTTGAACCAACTGCGTGCCTCATGTGCCTCAACTGCTCACCTCGCTTTGCGAGACTTGCAGTGCAATGAGAGCTTTGCCAGGGTCGCAATTATTTAACAGTTGGGGGTGTCAACTGCTCGCCTCGCTTTGCGAGGGTCGCAATTATTTAACATTGCGTGACCAACATCGCAAAGGGGCGAACACTGACAACTATATATGTGATATATATATATATATATATATATATATATATATATATATATATATATATACTAGCGACTTGCCCGTCAAAAAATTACGGCAATAAGATTGTAAGGCAGGTAATGATGTTTGCGTGCAAAATACATTTTGTTGGTGTTTTAAGATCCTTCGGCGCTCATTGCGAGCCTAGCGCTGAGCACCTTCGGCACTCATTGCCAGGCTCTTGGTTGTTTGTGTGCTATGAGCAGCGTTGATGTTTTTTTTTGGTATGGCAATGAATAATTAATAAAATAAGAAATTAATATACTTTACCTATTGTGAAGTAATATATGGAGGAAGCATTGTGTTGAAGAGCTGGCAATCTGTTTTCATGTTGCTGCAGCATCAGTGCTGTGGAGCTGCTGTGTAAGCGTCATGAATGTGTGCAGTGTAATAGTGTGCGTGCGCGAGGCAAATCCGTTAGGGTAGCTGTGTACTTCCGGATTGTATAAGTTAGTGTTGTAAAATGGCGCCTAATGTGTGGTATGCGGCTGTGGCTGATTTAGCGTCCTTGTTTTCAGATGTCGTCCGACTTTTTTGGACAATCCATAGGTGTTTGGTGGTGTTTTGCGTGTTTAGGGTCCTTTAGCCTCGTTTTCGTTTTGTTCGGCGGCCATTTTTTCTCTCGCTTAGGTGATTTTCGGAATTTGGACTTAAATCGAGGTGTAACTTTACTTGCACAGGTCCTGGGTGCCCCCCCCCTTTCTGTGGGTAAGGTTTTTATGTGTTTGTTGTGTGTATTTATTGTGTTTCTAATGTTTGTGAGGTCGCGCATGTAGCGTCCTTGTTTTCGGATCTCGTATGTCTTTTTCGGAAAATCCGTAGGTGTTTGGTGGTGTTTTGCGTCTTTAGAGTGCTGTAGCCTAGTTTTCGTTTTTTTGGGCGGACATTTTTTCTCTCGCTTAGGGGATTTTTGAGTGTCTAAACTCTTTTATTTGGAGTTAAATTGAGGTGTAACTTCAGTTTTCGAGGTCCTGGGAGCCCCCCCTTGCTGTAGGTAAGCTTTTTATGTATTTGTTGTGTCTATTGATTGTGTTTTTCATGTTTTCATGTGCGCGGGTTTCGGACGGTCGTAATGGATCGTAACGTGTCTCGTATTTTGGTTTTGTGACTCCGTAAATTTTGCGAGGTCCGCAATTGCTGGCAAGGAGCACCTTCGGCACTCCATGCCAGCAACTGCGGCCCTCACTTTGCGACCCTGCAGCATTAGCAACAGCCTGCATGCTCACAATTATATATGTGATGGTATACAGGTGTGGATATATAGGTGTCCTTTTTTCTTTGGTGTTCTTTTTTCTTTGGTGTTTTCAATATATCTTTACACTTTTCCACTCCTGTTGGTACATATAATATATATACTTAGATATTTACCTTTGCAAGTTAAAATTTTAATAATTTAAAAATGTACATGATACCGCCTCCCCACTTTATACTGTCCTTTATATATATATATATATATATTTATATATATATATATATACACATGTGTGTGTGTGTGAAGGAGCAGAATTAGAAATACATGCTAATTAACCAAAATATTAATTAACCAAATATATTTTTGCAACTTAATATTAATTATGTAAAGGCAGCCTATCAACTGATTAAATATATTTTTTTATATATTTTTTATAAAAACAGATTTATTCAAATGTATTTTTTCAAGATAATGTTTAAAATGAAGTGAGAAACAAAACAATAAGGGTAGAAGGATAGAGAAGAAGAAAGAGTGATAGAAGAAGAGACTATCTCTCTAAGAATCTATCTCTCTAACTTTCTATCTCCCTCTCTTTCTATCCCTTCCCCTCTCTCTCTTTATCCCTCTCTATCTCTATCCCTTTCTTTCTCTATGGGATCACTTTTGTGGGTGGAGACTGTGTCACTAGGCAGGATCTATACATGTTGTGGTAACATGTTGTTAAGGGGAGGGGTTTATATTGTTGGGTAGAGTCAAAGTAAGGGGAGGGGCCGGGTCTCTGTTTTCCGCCCCACCAAGTGGCAAAGTCACCAGCCGCCACTGCAATTGACTGCCCTACTTCTAATTCCCTTGCCTGGGTTTCATGAGCATATTACCTCTCTTGTTTTTTCTGAGTCTCCTGTAGGTGCTCCTGTATCAAGTCTGTCAAGCTGCTAACTGGCTAACCTGTCCCTAAAAGCCAAGCCGTTTAGGACAACCCGCCACGTATCTCAGTCATAAACCCTTTCCCAAGCATCTCTGAAACAGTTCAAGGGCCCCCTTAGCTGGCACCCATACAAAAGTTTGAATGAGGAGAACCTGGTGGACACCTGGTATACGTCCTGGTAGGCAAAGAGGAGATGGGGAGGTAACTTCTCCCAATTTCACTCTTGCTCTACGGAAGCTCTAAGCATTCAATTCAGAGTGCTGTTGAACCCAGAGACCATTGGTTTGGAAGTTTTATGGGGACTAGCTCAGATGTTGGCACAGCATAACTTCCACAGCTGCTGGGTCAGATCGGCCATAAACTGGGTACTCCTATATGACAGGATATCTTGGGGAAAATATCATAATCCTGGCTTTGAGAAATGGTGACTGCTTTGATGTACCGTGCAGCATAATCAACTACAGTCAGGATATATTGCTTCCCCAGTCTACTGAGGAGAGCTAATGTTGATAGCAGCCATATGGAAGGGGTATCAATGATAGGTAGGGGCTACATGTTTTCATACCCGTGAATGGCAACTGGAGCCAGAAATCCTACGGGTACTAGAGAGGACCCGCACGGGGGTTAAACTCCTGTCTGTAGCACTGTAAAAGCAAATATAAACACTCTACTGTATTTTAAATTATAGGGTAAGCTATGAAAGAAAAATTAATAGCACAACATTCTCAAGCTCGCAAATCTGCAATAATTGTATTTATTTTTTTAATGTTTCATTTCTGTGTTATATCGAACCCGGCAATCAATGTGTTAATACATATAATAGAACTTGCATTGAGTAGAATATTATATTTATTGATTTTTTCATATTGCATTATTTCTGGAATGCGGATCCGATCGCAACTTGGACTTCAAAACCATAAGTGATTGAAATGTAACCTCCATGTTTTAGTGACGTAATGATGGCGATCTCTTACCATTGGCTCTGTCTAAACCCATAACTACGGATTTTAATAATTTATCATGTTCACACCCAGAAATGCTACGTGCTGAAGCATGGTTTATGGATTTGGATTCCAGCCATGTCCTTGCGGGCTTTTGTAATTGAATTGCTCTGTAACTGGAATTTATTAGGGCTCAAAGTGTCAAAAGGAATTAGTGAGTAATAGTTGGTTGGAAGAGAAACATATGATGGTGCTGCCACCTGTTCTGTAGAGTATTGAATATGAAGGAGTGGTGAAAAGTAATCTATGATTTTGATGTGTGGTCTTTTGCCACCTTCACTAATGCAGTCTTTCTGGAGGGAAGATGACAAAAGCACAATCTTTGTAGAAGATAAACTGGATGAGAATATTGTAGACTAGACTATGTAATAGTTGGCTTGCTGACTGGTCCATCAGATTCCAAGGACTAGATTCTGTTCCGAACCATCCAATAAAATGTTTTGATTTGCACATCTTCAGAAGTGTACTTGCCTTCTGCAAATCACCCCATCTGTTGCAGTTCTTCATGAAAAATCTGCTGGATTTATGTAGATTAGAATTGAGTTTTACTAGCAACATCTTCCACCCCTGATACTTTGTGACAAGCGGTCGGGGCCTCAGATTCCCTTAGTCTAACATATGTCATAACCAGCAAATTGATGATTACAGTCATCCTAGGTAAAAATGTTTATTGAAGGCTCCAGTATGAAAATTCTTCTATGAAGTGGGGATGATTTAAGGTATCTGAAAGTGAGCTGGGTTAATAATGCATCTGATAGAAGAGAATTTATAGTGTCTGTAAAAAAAAATGTGTGAAAAAATGCCAAAATAAACAGTTAAACTGTTAGCCTGAAGTTTGCTGAATTTCTTGCTTTTGCAAAGAGTTTTCTCTCAATGTTGACACTCCCTAAAATTCCCAGGGATAATTAGCATAACTTATACAATAATTCTTTTTGGCCTGGGGTTTGTGCAGGCATGCTCAGTTAGCACCTGTAGTCTGCCCTACTGTCACATGATTTTAGACACTTTCCTTTCCTTTAGCCAATCAGCATGTGCTGCATATTGGGTATCTCATTAAAAATGAGATATCCATTATGCAAATCACAGTTGCTGGGGGTGTCTACATCACCCCCAGCACATTTTTTAATGTATCGCAAAAATGGTTTGCCTGTTTTCAAGCAAACATTTTTTGCTAGGTGGGTTATGATGCATTCTACCGGATGCATTCATATCCCACCTTACTTTCATATACCTTTAAGGAAGTTGCTGTTGAATATTTATTCAGACTTATTTCCTCTTTGGTTGTTTCACACAGAGGTTAAAATGAGGACACACATTGCTTTGTTTATAAGTACAGTGGATATAAAAAGTCTACACACCCCTGTTAAAATGTCAGGTTTCTGTGCTGCAAAAAAATGAGACAAAGATAAATAATTTCAGAACTTTTTCAACATTTAATGTGACCTATAAACTGTACAACACAATTGAAAAACAAACTGGAATCTTTTAGGTAGAGGGAAGAAAAAATATAAAAATAAAATAATATGGTTGCATAAGTATGCACACCCTTAAACTAATACTTTTGTTGAAGCATCTTTTGTTTTTCTTACAGCACTCAGTCTTTTTGGGCATGAGTCTATCAGCATGGCACATTTTGACTTGGCAAGATTTGCCCAAACTTCTTTGCAAAAACACTCCAAATCTGTCAGATTGCGAGGGCATCTCCTGTGCACAGCCCTCTTCAGATCACCCCACAGATTTTCAATCGGATTCAGGTCTGGGCTCTGGCTGGGCCATTCCAAAACTTTAATTTTCTTCCGGTGAAGCCATTCCTTTGTTGATTTGGATGTATGCTTTGGGTTGTTGTCATGCAGAAAGATGAAGTTCCTCTTCACGTTCAGCTTTCTAGCAGAAGCCTGAAGGTTTTGTGCCAATATTGACTGGTATTTGGAACTGTTCATAATTCCCTCTATCTTAACTAAGGCACCAGTTCCAGCTGAAGAAAAACATCCCCAAAGCATGATGCTGCCATCACCATGCTTCACTGTGGGTATGGTGTTCTTTTGGTTATGTGCAGTGTTGTTTTTGCGCCAAACATATCTTTTGGAATTATGGCCAAAAAGTTCAACCTTGGTTTCATCAGACCATAACACTTTTTCCCACATGCTTTTGGGAGACTTCAGATGTGTTTTTGAAAAATGTAGCCTGGCTTGGATGTTTTTCTTCGTAAGAAAAGGCTTTCGTCTTGCCCATAGCCCAGACATATGAAGAATACGGGGCGTGAGATTGTTGTCGCATGTAACACAGAGACAGTACTTGCCAGATATTCCTGCAGCCCTTTAATGTTGCTGTAGGCCTCTTGGTAGCCTCCCAGACCAGTTTTCGTACTCATCTTTTCATAAATTTTGGAGGGAGCTCCAGCTCTTGGTGATGTCACTGTTGTGCCATATTTTCTCCACTTGATGATGACTGTCTTCACTGTGTTCCATGGTATATCTAATGCCTTGGAAATTCTTTTGTACCCTTCTCCTGACTGATACCTTTTAACAATGAGATCCCTTGGATGCTTTGGAAGCTCTCTGTGGACCATGGCTTTTGCTGTGGGATGCGACTAAGAAAATTTCAGGAAAGACCAACTAGAGCAGCTGAACTTTATTTGGGGTTAATCAGAGGCACTTTAAATGATGGCAGGTGTATGCTGACTCCTATTTAACATGATTTGGAATGTGATTGCTTAATTCTGAACACAGCTACATCCCCAGTTATAAGAGGGTGTGCAGACTTATGCAACCACATTATTTTTATTTTTTATTTTTATTCCCTCCACCTAAAAGATTTCAGTTTGTTTTTCAATTGAGTTGTACAGTTTATAGGTCCCATTAAAGGTGGAAAAAGTTCTGAAATGATTTATCTTTGTCTCATTTTTTACAGCACAGAAACCTGACATTTTTAACAGGGGTGTGTATACATTTTATATCCACTGTAGTATAATACACTAATAAAGTATACTGTGCCACTTGGAGAAATCAGTGCAAATCACAATAGTTATTTAGATTTAATGACTACAGATGATAGATCCATGTTAAGCCAAAGAGACGACTGGTATAATCAGAAAAAGTGATACACTGGCTTCCCATAGCTTCCCGAATCACATTTAAAATCTTGACCCTAACACATAAAGCCCTCAACAACAGTGGACCCCCTTATATCTCTGCTCTTGTTTCAAAATACTCTCCCAACCGCCCCCTTCGTTCTGCTAACGATCTCCTTCTTTCCTCCTCTCTCATCACCTCCTCTCACTCCCGTCTTCAAGACTTTTCTCGTGCTGCCCCTACTGTTTGGAACTCCTTGACTCGCTCCATTAGATTATCTTCCTGCCCCAAAACCTTTAATAAATTACTAAAAACACACCTATTTAAAAAATCATATCACCTTCAGCCTTTATAATTACAACTGCACACTCCACAGCATAATAACACTCCCACCCACAATCTACAGTACAACTCACAGACCCCTCCAATTGACGAAACAAATTGCATTCACTTTGACATTTTGTATTTGTCACCCTCTTGTATCACACCTAAACCCTTAGATTGTAAGTTTGCGAGTTTTCAATTGTGTGTCCGTGTCTTGGAAACAAGCACTATGTGTATTTGATTATATTCTCAAAAACAGGGCCCTCCATTCTTTATAAGGTGTTCAGTTTGTTTTTGCTTTGTACAATACCACTGTACAGCGCTACGGAATATGTTGGCGCGATATAAATAAAGACAATAATAATAATAATAATACTCCCAGTACCAAAATCCGTACAAAATTGCAAGTTTTAGATATCACTTATCTTTTTTTTTTGTGAAAGATTCACAATGTAGAAATACATTTTCCCATTAATTATATTTCACATTTCAGTTCCCATAAACCAAGCACACTCAAAGTTAAAAAAAAATCATTAGTGTATAGTGAGAACTAGTACTTATAATACACCATAATGCAGCTTTTGTAATAAAATTGGTTGAACATAGTGTGTCACATAATTAATCAGTATATTATTGGTTGTCTCTGTATTGTGTTGCTAAAATATGAAATATAGTTGTCAACTCCTTTCTGTAAGTAAGATAAGAGAATACAAGAATGCCCATGCCAGCTTTATGAGAATATTCCAGACTAATACACAATAAATATACCAGCAGCCTGAAATTTCTTGTAACAGGTTATGTTTCGCTATATTCAAGGAGTGAAGATTCCAAACCATAAAAAGCCAATACAGTCCCTTAACAGTGGCTTTCAACCCTGTCCTCAAAGCACACCAACATCATAGGACATCACAGTATTCATTCTCTCTCTCATTTTGAATGGGTCACTTTACTCAGTTAAGAATAGCATTGTCCCAAATTCCAGAGGGACTGTTTATCCTAGTTCCCATGGTACTTCAGTGGCAGAACTTCCTTTATGCTGCCATAACTGGCATAGAGAGAACATGTGGGTAACGTGGATGGAAGGGGGCACTGTAGTTGCTGGAGAGCTGGTCATGAGTGCTAGGAGGGAGGCCCCAGTCCTACATAATAAAGATATTGTCCCAACAGGCAGCCCACCACTCTGTGGGGTTACACAAGCTGGCCTAAGATGCTCCACTCGTAATTGACAGACAGGTACGCCACCTCTATCTAAATAAACTATGACCTCTTGATGTCTGGCACCCTTTTGCCAGGTTAATATGTGACCTGAATTGGCATGTCTCCTGGCACACTCTAGGTGGAGTTTCCCATGATGTCGCCTCTATTTACCACACTAGCCATTGGGTATTTTGTTAATGTTGTTCCTGTTACTTATCTTTGTTTTGTTGATATTAAATTACTCTTGTGTGCACTAATAAAGTGTATCAGTTTCGAAAACAAGCAACTGAGCTGTTGTCCAATTTTTTTTTTTTTTAGCCTCCTATGGTCCTACTGCCGATATTATACTCCAATCGGAAATGTTAGCCAAACAAGTGGGATTTTCTTAGCAGCCAGTCCAGCTGACTGGTTGCTTTCCTGACAATCAGCAAATCCTGTCCGCTTGAAGTGTCTTGGGGGACCATGGTTTGGAGACAGTGTCCTAGACAGATACATTTTCAAATTAAAGATCTCCTATAGCATATTTTGTAGTTTAATGCTATGGATAAATATTGGTTTGTTATGATATTATGATATTAATCGTACTGTTGCCAGAACATTACATCATTTTTTTTTTACATTGTAGATTATTTTTAGATTTACTCTGTGCTTGATTTCCTATTGTTATGCAATAAACTGTAGGTTACAAACTTGAATATATTGATGATGTTACCATTGTTAATACATTACCTGCTGCATGGGTCCAGACCAGATATATTTATATACTAGGAAATTGCCCATCAAAAATTATGGGATTAAAATTGTAACCCTGGTAATGCGGTTTGCCACACAATGCGAGGCTATGGGCCTTCTGCGCAGCTTTGGCGGTCATCGCGAGCCGCAACTTTCCTGCATTACAATGATCACCTTCGGCGCTCATCACGAGCCCCACGATGAGCGCATTTGGCACTCATCGTGTGGCTCGCAATGAGCTCCTTTGGCGATCATTGCAAGCTTCTCCCCCTGGGTATTTTATAGGCCTCGCACTTAAGTGTTAGTGTCTTTGGTTGTGTTAGTGCCTTGGGTTAAGTGTTACTGGGTTGGGCTAAGTGTTACTACCTTGTGTTAAGTGTTACTGGCTTTTGTTAAGTGTTACTAGTTAGGGCTTGTTTTTACATCCTTCTGGCTACTTTTCCATCATTATTTGTGCAATACCAAAGTCAATATATAGAATCCAGATGAATAATCAGGGAAACGCAGTGAATTGTGAGAATGAATGCGCAAGGTGTGAATGTGTGTGTAATATCAGACCTGGCATTGTAAAATATGTGTGTAAATCTGACCCTATATTGTGCATTGCATAAGGAGATTACACCCTCTGTGACACAGTGTGTGTGTGTGTGTGAAAGGTGATTAGATCCTGTACATTTTTACTGCAGACTTTCTTTTTTTTTCTTGCTTGCTGCTATTACCTTCTCAGAATGATGTGTCCTTGTAAACTAATGAGCTTCCCTGTAGTCCTGCTGGGAGCACCAGCAGTTGTAACTACTAAATTCCCATTAGGAAGACAGACATGCAGGCAGACACTTCCTGTGCATTCAAAGTCTCCTCTCATCTGTAAGTTAGTATCCTGAAAGAAAAATGGTAGATTCCACAGCACCATAATTGCACATAAAAGTAATACATTGTAGGCTTTATAATTTAGAGTAGATTTTAAAAATAGTACTACAGAAATAGTCCTTTAACCAGATTCTTCTGGTGTGAAGAATTTGTATGATCCTTTATTTGTAACGCGCCAACATATTCTGTAGCGATATACATGGGTTATGTACATGATAAAAACAAAATTAACACATGGAAATAGAATTGAGGACAATGTCTAACATATATAGAGCCATATTCAATTGAGCTTTTGTGAGATCTGGGAGCCCCGTAAGTGTGGTCGCATGCTAATTTGCTATTCAATTCATGTCTTTTTGTGGGCTCGAAGCGGCTTCCGAGTTACAGGCTTGAAAACTCTGCTATGGTTAAACTTGTAACTTACAGCCTTTGATCTCTCACTTTCGCAAGGCTTAAATGGCAAATCACTATTTAATTGCTCAATGTTTTCACACCCGTAAACAGCAAATGAAGGAGAAAATCCTATGGCCCTCATTCAATTGCAATTTGGCCAATTGAATAGGGCTCTAAATAAGCGCATAACATATTTTTTTTAAATAAGTTTTAAGTTAGTAAATATCTATCCGAAAGCATCTAAAAACTTCTTTAAAAAATATATGCTATGTGCTTATTTAGAGCTTTGTTCAATTGGCCAAATCGCAACTGAATGAGGCCCTATGAGAGGACACGCAAAAAAGGTTAAACACCTATTCGTAGCACTGTAAATGCAAATAAAAAATCTAAATCCTCCACTTTATTTCTTAGTGACATAGGGCCTCATTCAATTGCGATTTAGCCAATTGAATAGGGCTCTATATACACATAGCATATTGTTTTACAGAAGTTTTTACTTAGTGAACTTCTATCCAAAAGCAAGGTCTTTTTGTTTCAAAGATTTTTATTCAACAGCCTTTATGTTACATAAAAAACAATTACATTGCAAACAATTATTGAAATAACTGTGTCCATTGTTATTAAAATATAATATTCATATCAATAAACAATCATTCAGCCCTATATCTCACATTTTTTTTCTTTTTTGGTGATGGTTTTAAGTAGATACGCAATTAAAGTTCCACTCTTAAGTATTCCTCACCACATCCATTTCCATGATCTCCCGTGCTACTCTCAGTACCTTTTGTCGTCTAGATGAGTTGCCTCTCCGCTTCCCAGCTCTTCCCGTTCTAGTCCGCTCCACACTCCACTCCCCGGACAAGCCACCGCTGTTAGCCAAAATGTAATGTTCTTTCCTGTCCAGACCTTACAATGTACTATCTGGAGACTGTATCCAGGGTCCCCAAATTTCTAGGTAAATGTGGTGAGTGTCCAACAAAGTGTGAGTCATTCTTTCGTTAATGCAAAGATAATTTATTTTGTTTATGACTTCCTGAAATTGGATATGACTGCTTTTCCATCTTCTAGCAATTATATTTTTGGCGGCTAAAAAAATCATTTGAGCCAATTTGTTCCCCTTATTACCCAGCCCCTGGTAATGAATTCCCAACAGGCAAGTCGAGATTGATGGTTCTATGGGAGATTTAAGAATTCGTGAAGCTAATTCGGTAGTTTAATTCCAAATATCAGCCACTCTAGGACATTTCCACCACGTATGAATAAAGTCTCCCCTTCCCTGGCATCCTCTAAAGCACCTATCTGAAATTGTTGGAGATATCTTATTTAGCCTGACCGGAGTCATGTATGTCCGGTGTAAGATTTTCAATGAGGTTTCTAGCAAGCTATAGTTATATGAGCCCTTAGATAGGCTCAGAAAGGATTCCGCCCATTTGTCCCCCTCCCAGTTTTGTTACATGTCTATCTCCCATTTCAATGTGTAAGCAGGCTTCCACAAAGCCTTTGGGGCATTAAACATAGTGTACAGTGAGCCTAAGGTTCCTCCAATTAAGTTTGTGTTTTTACATACTATTGACATCCACGATCCTTTGGGCGGGCCATGAATCCTGTGTATCTCCTCAACCCAATGTCTAATTTTGATGTAGTTAAACATTTCTCGGTGGTATCCCTATTTTCCTGTTCATTTCTGCCCAAGAAATAATTCTGTCGCCCTCAAACCATGCCTCAAGTTTGTCTAAATTGTGTATAGTCCAGAATGCTTTGGAGTCAGCTGTGAGGGTGGTCGCTAGAGAGGTTGATGTAAATATTGAAGTAAGAGGTGATACGGAGTGAATCAGCTTATGTTCTTTCCTAGCCCATTTCCATATTTTCAGTGTAAATTTAGTTATAGGGTTATGGATTTGGGAGTCAAATGTGTGCGAACTCGGAGCCCATAAAATGATTTCCCATTTTAATGGGGCCATTTGTAGCTCTTCAATAAAAACCCAGCTGGGCTGTAGGGTGGTAGAATGTATCAACGGTATAGAGGCAATTTGAGCTGCCCTAAAGTAGGTATTAAAATTAGGGCAGGATAGTCCTCCCCTAGACTTATGTTTATACATAGTATGTCTGGCGATCCTAGGGGGTCTATTCCTCCAAACAAATCTAAAGACCTGGGCTTGAAACTGTGCCAATTCCCTGTTATTAATTTGGATCGGCAGAGTCCTGGCCAGATAAAGCAGCCTCGGCAAGATGTTCATCTTGACCGTGGCTATTCGGCCCGTCCACGAAATCTGCCTTTTTGTCCAGCTGTCTAAGTCCCTTCGAAGGGTCCTAAATAGGGGTGGGTAGTTGGTTTTATAAATATCTGCTAGTGAGTTAGTCAACTTTATCCCCAGATAATTAATGTAAGAGGTAGGCCATAGAAAGTTGTGTACCTTTTGTAGATGGTCCAAGATGTCCCCAGGAATGCCCACACTTAAGGCTTCTGTCTTGCTATGGTTCAATCTCAGTCCAGATAGAGTGCTATATTCATTGATTGTGCCCAGTAGGGCGTCTATGGAGGAGCTAGGATTCGAGAGAGTGCACAGTAGATCATCAGCAAACAAAAAACATTTTAGATGCTGATGCCCCACCCGCACCCCCTCTATAGAGGAGTTCGCTCTTATCGCCTGGGCCAAGGGCCTCTCTATATTAATACTAGCCGTCTGGGATCCTGGTAGTCTCAAAGTGGCCTTGGGTAGCGTGTAGTAAGTGTGTAATAAGTTTAAGAAGTTGCCTTCAAACCCAAACTTTGCTAACGTGGCAAATAGAAAGGGCCACTCTAAGGTGTCAAACGCTTTCTCTATGTCCAATGCGAGCAGGCAGACCGGGGTCCCCCTAGACCTAGCCAAATGGATGACATTTAGAGTTCTCCTGATGTTGTCGCCAGTTTGCCTATGCGGGATGAACCCTGCCTGGTCTTTGTGAATCAAGGAGGGAAGGAATATTGAGACCCTTTGAGAGAAGATCTTGGCAAGCAACTTGACATCCCCATTAAGCAGTGAGATAGGTCTATAATTTTTGGCATCTCTCTGATCCCTACCCTCTTTAGGGAATATTGTTAAGTCAGCATGGTTTAGTTCTGGGGGGGCAATCTCCCCTCTCAGTATCGAGTTAAAGAGATTACATAGATGAGGAGCCAGAAGTGTTGAGAATTTCTTATAGTAGATATTGGTGAACCCATCCGGGCCCGGGGATTTTCCTAGTTTTAGTTCCTTAATCGCTTCTAGGACTTCCTTAACAGTAACTTCCTTATTTAAAGAATGTAAATCATCGGGCGAGATTTGAGGAAGGTCTAGTGAGTTTAAGTAAGAAGCAATGTTATTTTCCATGGCCAACTGTTTAGTAGAGTATATATTTTGGTAATATTCCCTAAAAACTTTTTGTATTTCATTTTGGCTATATATGAGGTCGCCCTCTTTATTCCTGATTTGGGAAATCCTGGATTGGGCGTACTTTGCTCTCAGGCTTCTGGCTAACAATTTATCCGGTTTGTTTGCTTTATTGTAAAACAAATGCTGCGTCCGTCTTAGTGCCTTGTCCGTTTTTATGGACAATACGCTATCTAGCTCCAGCCTCGTCTTGTCAATCTCTGTTCTCAGGGTGGAGGAGGGGGAGAGCTGATTTTGTAGCTCTAGTCGTGCCAATTTGCTCGCCAGATCTCTCTCCCTTTGTAGATTCTGTTTTTTGCACTGAGAAGCTAATTTGATGCACACTCCTCTTATAAAGGCTTTATGAGCCATCCAAACCCATCCCGCTCCCGTCTCCCTGCCCGCATTGGACCCAAAAAAGTCCAGCAACTCTCTCTCTATCTGCTCGTGAGTTGAAGGCAGTGAGATTTGGTATTCATTCAGCCTCCAGGTGTAAGGTATGCTGAATTGACTTCCCAGGTCCACTTCTAATAAAACTGCTGAATGGTCGGACCAAGTGCAAGGCACTATGGTCGCTCTATGTGAGCTGTCAAGAAGTGAGCTGCTAATGTAAATAGTGTCAATGCGCGAGTAGGAGCCATGTGTGGGTGAGTAAAAAGTAAATTCTTTCCCTCTCGGGTGAAGTCCCCTCCAGGCATCTACCAGGCTAACCAAGTGCAGGAGTTTCTTAATTTGTCTAATTTTGTTGGAGAATCGGTCACTCACTGGAGCCCTAGATTTGTCCGCCTTTGGGTCTAAGACTAAATTGAAATCCCCTCCTACCACTAAGTTCCCCCAGTCCCCCCCTTCCAGTGCCCTTAAAAATCTTATTAGGGCCTTATGTGGTGCCGTTGTGGGGGCATAGAAGGAAGCCAGAGAAATCGTGTTTCCCAGGATCGTACCCTTTATAATAATAAAGTACCCTTCCCTGTCTATCAGTTTGGATGTTAACTGGAATTGGAGGTTCCTATGTAGCAATATTGCTACCCCCTCTTTTTTTGAAGTGTGGGTGGAATGGAAGAATTGAGGGTAATCTTTATTTAGATATGTAGGGGTCTTATGCCTAGCGAAGTGGGTCTCTTGTAGGAATATTACAGATGGTTTGTAAGTCTTATAGTATAAAAAGGCCTTCCTCCGTTTGAAAGGAGAGTTAAAGCCTTTCACGTTATGAGTGAGTACTGTTATGGGCATGGGTAAATTAATAAGGTGTCTGTCAGATATGCTGAATTAGCCTTACCTTTCCGGTGAGCTGTCGAGGAGGGAGTGAGGATCGGCTTCTCCTTCTGGAGGTGTGGAAGAGGCTGAGCCCTGGGTGAGCGAGTTCTAGCAGGCTTGATTCTAGTTAGAATATACAAGCAAGAGTGCGTGAGTTTTGATGCCACCCCCTGGTGCCCTATCATAAAAAACAGTTGGCTTAATTTTGGTTTGGATAACGTTCTTGTAAATGGAATTAGATTGTGCCTGTTGACCTGCAAACAGGCAACCACTAAAGCCTCCACCAAATAAGGATCATTACGCTTATGCCCTGAGACCCCGGGAATGCTAAAGGGGCACAGGAGGCAAGTAGGCAAAGGATGTGGGTAATTTAAATTATGTGGATGGTGATTGGCATTAGGAGGACGGGTAAACAGCGTTAGTAGCTGATCCCGGCTTAGATATACTCTAAAAATGGATGCTGTGGCCGGGACACAATAATCAAAGAATGAATTGCTTCGTTCCGAACCCAGTATAGGGTGGGTGAGCAAAGGTTGGCAAGTGAATGGTAGGTGAGCACAAATACAGAAAGTTGTGAGAAGAACAAATATAGTGGTTATTGAAAAATCAAGCATTCTTAGGACCTCTAGCCCTAACCTATTCCTGTCTATCCGTTAAAGTACTAGCAGGTTCCACTTCAGCTCCTGCCGGCAAGGACTATCATAAATAAGATAAAAGGAGTGTTACCGTAATAGAGTAACCTGATCTATAAATAATTTGTGCAAATATTAATAACAAAACTCTTGACATAAATTGTAAACAGTAGAAACAGCTAAACCTAGACCAGCCAAAGGGGTCTCGCCAGGCTAAGTATCATTCCCTCAAGTAGCAACAGTAGGTGTTTCTTTAACAATCTACTACAACCTGCTAGGTAGGAAGGAAAAGCAAAACATGGGTTAATAACAGTTCAAAAGTCTTTTGTCAGCTGGGTACAACTCGTAGCAAAAGTCCTGAGTTCCTCCGGGAGCCAGTCCAAAAGGCAAAAAGTAGGGGGGGGGGGGGGGGAGGTAGTACAGAACAGCTAGCTCAGTTCTGAGCAACCCTCCTGAGAGTCTCCCCTAGGTAGCAGCAAAAAAGCAAACCAAAAAAAAAGCAAAAAGGGAGCAGGACTTTCTGATAGCATGGTGCCTCTTTAGTCGAACCCTCATTTTGAACAGTCCTGAGGATAAAGACAATTGTGCTAGTGTGTCAGAGTGTCCATGTTTTGGCTGGGGCGTCTGTTGGCAGTTTTTGAGAGGTGATCAGCAGGCCTCTTTTGTCTGGTCACTTCAGACCACTGTCTCTGCGGAAGAGGTAAAGTTGCTGAAGCAGATGCCATAGGAGCTGTGTGTCCCCCACTCAGTTCTAGGCGCTTGAGAAGCTCTTGGCAGTCATCTAGGGAGCGTGTTGTATATTGGATACCTCCCACAGAGAAGATCAGGGCAAAGGGGAATCCCCAGCGATATCTGATGCCATGGCGTAGCAGCACTTCCAGGGCCGGCTTCATCAGCCTCCGTCTTTGTAGCGTAGTTGTAGAAAGATCTGCAAAAAACTGGAGCTTAGCCCCGTCAGGACCAGTGGTCGAGGTCTTGTTGCGGGTAGCTGCGAGGATCAGGTCTCTGGATTGTTGGCGCAAAAGCCGGACAATGATGTCTTTAGGGAGGTCTGGATTGCGGCTCCCCCCAAGGGCTCTGTGCGCTCGCTCTACCTCCCACTCGTGGTCCGGGTATCCTGAGAGGATCTCATCTATCGTGCCTTTAAGGTAGCGTGGTAGATCGACTATAGCCGTGGGGACGCCTCTAATCCTCAAATTAAATCTTCTGGATCTATTCTCCAAGTCTTCCAACTTATCTTCTATATCCGAGATACGGGAGGAATTGCCAGCAATGTTGGCCCTGTCCTTCTCCTGCGCCTCTACCACTTGGTCCATGGTTTCTTCAAGTTGATGGGTCCTCTGTCCGATCTCCTGTATGTCTTTTTGCAATGCCATGACTGCTCCGTTGATATGGGAGGCCAGGAGCGCTTCAATTCTTGCCATTGAGGCACTATTGATGGATACCTCCGGCTGTAAGGTTACCTCCTGAGAGTCTAAATCTGAGATGTCCGATTGCTCTGAGGCGAGGTCTTGTGCCGGTGTGTTTAATGCTTCCAGGGTTTTAAAATGCTCGTCAATTTTCTTTGACGGTAAGGATTTTTTATTTTTCCCCATTTCTGCGCCGCTGATTGTCTCCGGGTTGGCTGTTGGATGCCTAGGCATTCAGCCAGCTGATCTGATGAGAACCCTCCGCTCCGCTATATCCTCTCAGGTAAGTAGATCTGCTGTGCTCGGAGCTGTCGGGATACACCCAGTTCCTGTAATGTTGTCTTGGTGTTTTTTGGTCCTTGCCGGCTAGAACCATGTAGGGCCGCCGTAGTTACATCTCAGTGTATTGTTGAGCTCTGTCGATCAAGTGCTCTCAGTAGGCCCAAGCTGCTTTCATCAATGTCCCACTAGATGGCGTCAATGCTCTGTCTGGTGCGGGTGGTGTATCTTGTTGAGTGCTGGGCTGCACTATTTTCTGAGCACCAGTAGGTGACAGTGCTGCTCCCTCCAATGATGATAGAATGTTTGGTTTGTTGTTGTACCAATACTGAGCACAGGCCACGGCTGAAGCAGTTATATAAGGAAAGGTAAATCTTGTTACCATTAGTAATGAGGCAGTAGTAATGTAGATGAAGATAAAGAGGTTGTATGGCCCCTTCTGCAGTCTTATAAGCAGTGCAAAGTCTTTGTCCCCTTAGTGTCAGTATCAAGGCCTTAGAATCTTAAAGTCCTGAGCAAGCCCTTATATTACTTGAGTCAGGGAGCAGTGAGGACACCCCTTAGTGTCGCTTTCAGTGCCAGTAAAGTTGCAATATCTTCAGGCACAATTAAGCACATAACCTCTGGGCTTGGTGTTGTCAGAGTCAGAGTGCAGATGTGGGCACTTATTGCTGTGTGATTCAGATAAAAGCAGTCCCTTCTATTAGTTGCTAGAGTCTCTGTGTCTGCCTTCTCTGCTAAAGGGGAGCTGAGTAGAGTTTTAGTGCAAATATGCTCGTGTTCTCCCCCCAGCACAGGGTGTCTAGAGCAATTAACCTGTCTCAGGCTTTCTAGGCAGGGAATGGGAATGTAGAGGCCTTACCAGGCTCAGGACGCCTCGTGGCTTCACAAGATGGCCGCCGCCTCTTCGCGGGCTTTCTTCTGCCACCCAGACTCTCCTCCACTGACTCCTTGGGACTCTGCCACCGGCCCTACAGGGCTCTCCAGTGCCCTCCTGGCTCCCCCCTGCAGCTGACCTGCTGCTCCGTGTGCTCCACGTACACAGCTCTGTGTGCCTCCCCGCCAGCCTCACAAGATGGCGGCCTCCTCTCAGTGCCCTCTCCTCTCACCTCCGTTGCTTCTAAGGCTCTGGGCATCTGGGGACTCCGGGCTCCTCGCTCCCCCTCCTGCAGCTCGTCCGGTGACCTGTCCAGGCCGGCGCAGCCCCAGGCTGGGCAGCTTCCCACTGCTCCGGAGCCTCCTGGCCAAGGGTGACGTTAACTCCGTCGGCGTCTCTCCTCCACAGGTTGGGGCGTCCTGGGAGGGTCGGGTCAGCTGCTCCTGATGCTCCCCGATGTTGCTGAGCAAGGTCTTTTTAATTAGTGAAGACCTTTCTTTTGGATAGAAGATCACTAACTAAAAACTTCTGTAAAAATAATATGTTATGTGCCTATATAGAGCCCTATTTAATTGGCCAAATCACAATTGAATGAGGCCCACAGTGTTTGTCCTTGATTGACCTAGAAACAACAATGTATTCAAGCATTTCTATTGGTTATGCACATAAACATTTAGTGCACTATAAAACTAATCTGTATTTTGAGATAAATGTGTTGCTGGAAAATAGACTTTCTGTATGACCACATGGTGTCAGCCTATTTGCAAATGTAATATAATGACATCAAAAGGAGGCCACATGGGTGTGAAGGGAAAAAGTAATTCAATAACTTTTTTTAGTTTTTTTATAGATCTATAAAAAGTAACACAATCTACAGAGTAACTGTGTTTAATGTCTATAGAAAAATCTGTTTAGAAATTGTATATCAAGCTGCCACATAGACTCTTTATTCATTTTACATTTTACTTCATTCTAATATGAAGTTAGGTAGTTTTGCCATCATTCTGGATGTGTAAACTTAGAATGATTTGTGTCAATTGTATAAAGCGTATTAATATGGGCCCATAAATATATGTAAATATTTGTATGTATATATATGTAAATATATGTATGTATATATATCAGTAAATAAAAATATATACATACACATATATATATATATATATATATATATATATATATATATATATATATATATATATATATATATATATCACATATATAGTTGTGAGCATATGAGTTGTTGTTAATGCTTGGCTGTGTTTGTCCGCAAATGCAGACCCTCGCGAAGCGAGGGGTCCGCATTTGCGGTGGTGGACGATCCAACACCAGCTGTGTTGTTTGTCCGCAAATGCAGACACTCGCGAAGCGAGGGGCCGCATTTGCGGTGGTGGAAGGTCCAAACGACGACTGTGTTAACACGCACGACTTTAAAAAAAAAAAAAACTTAAAGGCGCCTCACACGCGGTTAACATACATACGCACAACTTAGAAAACAATACACTGCGTCGTACATGTAAAAAACAACTGCGTCCATCGCAAACAAATTACGGCCGCATCGCAAGAAAATACGGCAGTGAAACGACCCATTCCCAAAGCGCAAAACCGTCCGAAAAAGGAGCGCATGAAAACATCAGAAACACAAGAAATAAACACAACTATCACATAAAAAGCTTACTTACAGCAAGTATCCGGCACCTCGAAAAGTTAATTTACACGTCCATTTAAGTCCAAAAAAACGAGTTTAAACTGCCGAAAATCACCTAAGCAAGAGAAAAAATGGCAGCCGAACAAAACGAAAACGAGGCTACAGACGTAACTATACTACAGTGACTCGCAAGACTGAAATACATACTATGCGGAACGTACCACACTGATATTAACCACCATTTTGAAAACTACTACGCATAAAATGGCGGATGGAACGCAAATTGTAAGCTGGAATGCAAATAGCGCATGCGTATTGCGTTCTAACGGTCTCAGGCACTTGAAAGTTTATAAATACTGCCTACTTGCCAGAAAATTCTACATTTCTACTTAGGTGATGAACGGAGTGACTGGATAGGTAACTGCTGCTGTTACTTGAGAAGATAATTGTTTCCTAATTTCCTACTTTACACTGTGCAAATTAGAACTGAGAGGTAAGCTATAATATATTACATTTTATTATCAAGACAGGCCAAAAAAAAAAAAAACTTGTGATTTATGTATAGTGACATGTGGCACGCACATTTATGTGTATAGCCCCTGCAACAAACTGATCTTAATCCAAACTAATTAAACAAGTATATTTAAATGACAGTAAAAAAAAATAAAAAATTAACTATTAAAATGTGATTCATGTATAGTGACATGTCACACGCACATTTATGTGTGTAGGCCCAAAAACAAAGTAATGTTAATTGAAAGTAATTAAAGAAGTATATTTAAATAACATTAATTTATTGTAATTCAATATATAACCTAAAGCTCAATCTTTCTCCTTTTTTTTACTATTCAAACAGACTCTGCATCAACATCGTCACTCAAGAATTTGCACCGTGCATTGTGAACCACAATCCCTTTTAAAGAACACCAAGAAATAAGAAGAGGTAAGATAGAAAAATACATTACATGCTGAAAAAGACCATGTTTTGCTAAATCAAAAAGAAGAAATATACAATTAACCATTTCACTTTCTTTTTCAAACAGACACTACAAGAAGACCGTTGGATTAAGATTGGCAGGAGAGGACCCTCTGTTCAATCAAGGTAAAGTATAACAAGTACAAAAAATAAAGGAACTATATATGTTTAATGGCCGCCAATATAACAAATGCAACAACCAAAAAGTGGTGAACACAAAATAGTATAATGCTAAAAATATAGCCATAATATAAAAAAAACAACAAAAAACAGTCATTTGCACTGTAGAAAAACATTAAAGCTTCATAAAAAACACTAAGGCCCTCATTCAATTGTGATTTGGCCAATTGAAAAGGGTCTAAATAAGCACATAGCATATTTTTTTAAAGAAGCTTTTAGTTACATGGGGCCTCATTCAATTGCGATTTGGCCAATTGAATAGGGCTCTATATAAGCACATAACATATATTTTTTACAGAAGCGTTTAGTTAGTGAACTTCTATCCAAAAGCAAGGTCATCACTAACTAAAAACTTCTATAAAAAAAATATGCTCTGTGCTTATATAGAGCCCTATTTAATTGGCCAAATCACATTTGAATGAGGCCCTAAGCATCTATCCAAAAGCAAGGGTTTTACTAACTAAAAACTTCTTAAAAAAATATGCTATGTGCTTATTTAGAGCCCTATTCATATGGCCAAATCACAATTGAATGAGGGCCTAATTAAGCAAATCAAGTATGCAACATATGGTAGACACAAAATAGGATTGTACCAAAAATCACAATAACAAATAGCAAAGTAAATTAATATTCTTCTTTAATGTTTAAGAACCTATAAGCCTTAGAAAGAAGCCTAAATAAGCATACCAAAAGTGGTAGACACAAAAGTGGATTGTACCAAAAATCACACAAACACATACAAAAGTAAATTAATATTCTTCTTTAATGTTTAAGAACCTATAAGCCTTACAAAGAAGCCTAAATAAGCATACCAAAAGTGGTAGACACAAACAGGATTGTACCAAAAATCACACAAATAAATAGGAAAGTAAATTAATATTCTTCTTTAATGTTTAAGAACCTATAAGCCTTACAAAGAAGCCTTAATAAGCATACCAAAAGTGGTAGACACAAAATAGGATAGTAACAAAAATCCCACAAACACATAGCAAAGTAAATTAATATTCTTATTTACTGTTTACCAAGCTATAAGCCTTACAAACAAGTCTACATTTGTATACCAAAAGTGGTGGACACAAAACAGGATAATGCTAAAAACATTGCAATCATATCGAAAATAAGAACAACATTAATAAATACAGTATAAAAAAAGAATAACTCGAATATACAAATACATTTAAATTATTTTTAAAAGGTTGCACAAAAAACAGCATAGCAGAAAAATTCACCATAACAGATACAATACACCAAAATAATGACATTTTTGCTTTATTACAAATACATTCAAAACTTTCAACAGAGGACCAGACCATCGGACGAGGACTTTCATCAGAAGACCACACCATCGGACGAGGACTTTCAACAGAGGACCAGACCATCGGACAAAGACTTTCAACAGAGGACCAACAAACATTCTGATTGAAATCACACTTCAACCAAGGTACAGTATAATAAGTAAAAAATGAGAAAACTAAATAAACATGTTTGCTCTGCATCCATGTCAACAGAAAAAAAAAACAAGAACAAGCACTAACTATGGCCCTCATTCAATTGCAATTTGTCCAATTCAATACAGGTCTAAATAACCACATCACATATTTTTTTAAAGAAGTTTTTAGTTGGTAAACATCTATCCACAAACAAGGTTTTCACTAACTAAAAACTTATTTAAAAAAAAAATCTTATCTGCTTATTTACAGCAGTATTGAATTGGCCAAATCGCAATTCAATGAGGGCCTTTAACTTTTAACAAAATATAACTGACACATTTCTGATTTACCTCTTATTTGTCTGTTATGGACAATACTGTTTAACAGTAAATCCAAATTTCAATATACCCAATTAAATTTAATTATTTTCTTTTACAGATTAACATGCCTACTAACGAGAGCAAACAAGAGAAGAAAAGACGTCAAACTAGAGAAAGACAAGAAAGATGGGCCGATCAGCAGACACCAGAGGAGAAGGAAATTAGACGAGAAAAATAATGCAAAAGACTTGCAAGCAAAAGACTATCAGCTGCAAAAATTAAAGATAGGCCAAAAAAAGCTACCAAGCAAATAAAGCATTTACAACCTGCTCCTCAAACATCAAATGACATTTTACCCGAAAGAATAAAAGAGATACCAAAAATAGCCACCAAAAAAACAAAGCATTTAGAACCTGTTGTTGAAACATTACATGACATTTCACCTGATGAATATGAAAGTCAAACTGCTATATGCTTTGCAAATTGTCGTTTACTCAAGTCTTTAGCAGTAGAGGTTCATAGTTGTGGGGACATGACTACTCAATGTCAGTTTTGTGAGGCTTATTATTTTAAACAGGAGAGACCCAGAGATGGCCAAGTTATGAGTTGCTGTCAAAAAGGCAAGCTCAAACTTCCACAAAGAAAATAATTTCCAATCTATTTACAAAACATTATGACTGAACCTACTTTTCCAAACTACAAAAATGTTAAGACAAACATAAGATCCCACAATAGTGCCATATCCTTTGCATCTATGGGGGCAACATTAGCTGCTAATGTACCAGAACATGGTCCTTACTGTTTTAAAGTCCAAGCACAAATTTATCATCGGACTTCCCATTTACATCCAGAGGAAGGAGAGAAAAGAAAATTCGCTCAACTATATGTCGTGGCAAATGGCAGAAGTAGAAAATGAACAACTACTTCCTGCACAAAGACATCAATTACCAATGCCAAAGGTTAATATGGTGCTTAAAAGAGACAGACATACTGATAAACGTTGTTATAACTTGCCAACATCAAATGAGGTTGCAATGGTGTTTCAAAAGGATGAAGGAGAACCACCATTTCAAAGAGACATTAGAATATATCCCAGAAATGAGGAGCAACCATTCATTAATATGAGTATCTTAAGTCCAAATTTAGATCCAATGACATATCCCATTTTTTTCCCACACGGAGAAGCAGGTTGGCAACCAAAATTACCACTTCCCAGTTACCCAAATGCTAAAGCCAGAATCCGAAATAATGTTTCTATGCTTGAATTTAAGGTAGCTCAAATTGCCATTCGAAATGCATTTAATCCAATTTTATGTGGTGGAAAACTAACACAACAATGGATTATTGATTCCTATTTGCAAGTTGAGGCCAATAATTTAAACTTTATAAAATATCAACAAGATTAACTACGTGTAGAACAATATTCGGGACTAATGGACTATGTTGCTGACGTGGCTACAAGCAGAGACATGACAGCTGGCAAAGACATCATTTTACCATCTTCCTTTCAAGGATCTCCCTGAAATATGAGAGAAAGATACAATGATGCTATGGCTATTGTCACCAAATTTGGCAAACCCGATTTATTTCTTACATTTACATGTAATCCACAATGGCCAGAAATTACACAAAATTTACTTCTTGGACAAAGTGCTTCTGATAGACCAGATTTAGTAGCCAGAGTTTTTAAGATTAAATTAAATGAATTAATACGTGACATCACTATAAGTCAGTTATTTGGCAAATGTCTTGCTTATGTATATACCATTGAATTTAAAAAAAGAGGCCTTCCACATGCACATCTTCTGATAATACTTCAAGAAAAAGATAAATTAGATACTTCTGACAAAGTGGATGCAGTCATTGTTGCTGAACTACCAGATCCAGAACTATATGGTAGACTATATGAGATTGTTACTCATCGCATGATTCATGGACCCTGTGGTGAGCTTAATCCACAATCACCATGTATGGAAAATAATAAATGTTCCAAAGAATTTCCAAAAGATTATAGAGACAAAACCTATGCCAATTGTGATGGCTATCCACTTTATAGAAGAATAGAAGGAGATAGTGCCATTATTCGTGGTAAAAAAGTGGACAATAGATATGTAGTACCCTACCATCCACATTTACTCATGAAGTACAACTCCCACATCAACGTAGAAGCCTGCACTTCCATCAAATCTATTAAATATGTCTACAAATATATTTACAAAGGCTATGATGCAGCTACTGTAGTCGTCAAAAGTGCAGACAACCCTGAAAGTAGTGAGTTAGTACATGATGAACTTGTATCTAATGTAGATGCTCGTTATGTCAGTGCGCCAGAAGCTATGTGGCGGCTTTTAAAATTTGAAATGCATGATCGATCACATGCAGTATATAGATTAGCAGTACATTTGCCACAAAGACATTTAGTGTATTTCCATGCTGGAAATTAAAGTAATGCATTGGCCCAAAGTGAAGATCGTCACACTACACTAACTGCATGGTTTGAATTAAATTCCACAGATTCACAAGCAACATAATTCTTATATATTGAAATTCCATATCACTATGTTTTTGTGAATGGATTATGGAGACCGAGAAAAAGCAGAGGCAATAAAATAATCCCAAGAATTTGCACAGTCAGTCCAAGAGATGTTGAACGTTTTTGCTTACGGATATTACTTTTAAATGTTCCTGGAGCACAAAGTTTTGAACACTTAAGAACTGTTAATGACTTAGGGCCTCATTCTATTATCGGCCGTAGGAGATGCAGGGCCGCAAGGACCGGCCTCAAGCTATTTGCCTATTCTATTCCCTTCCGGTCGGGGACTCCGGCAGGCTTGCGGCCGGCGCCTTTTTATCTCTTTCGGCCGCAAGAGTTTCGGCCGCAAGCAAATCCCGGTTGCTAATCAATTGCTCCAAAAACCCTCTCTGCAAGGCTAAAACCGAGCCACAGCTTACTTGCAGCAAAAAGGTCCCGCAGGCACACAAATAAGCACATAATAAAGCCATCCTGCACTCTGAGGAGACTATAAAGTGATTGTAGGTGTTAGCATTCATAGCACAACATTCCCCTACACTCAAATCCGTAATTAATTTTTTTAAATGTTTTTGTCAAATATCCATGGAAAAAGTCCAGAGGGCTTGGAGCACCTCAGACCCGCCCACGCTGCGGCCGGAAAATAAACAGTTAATGAAATCTCGGATTTGGGCTGATGTGCAAGCTTGAGAGGGGGTTGCTATTAATCCTCATGTTCCCCATTATGATCCCTAGCATTTACAGAGCTTTACAGTGCCGTCTTGAATATATATTTGCATTTAAAGATTTCTGAGCTTACGGCCGGTTGCAAGATATACGGCCGGATGTAAGGGGATATCCTTGCGGCGCCGTCTATTTGAATTGCAAGGTAACGGGAGCCCCGCAAGGAATCGCAGCATGCAGCCGATTTACGGCCGATAATAGAATGAGGTTCATAGTATATGAATCCTTCCATTTAGCTGCAAGACATAGAAACTTACTAGCTGATGATACAGAATGGGAAAGATGTTTAGAAGAAGCAGCACAATGTCAAATGCCACGGCAGATGAGAGAACAATTTGCATTTATTTGTATCTTCTCAAATGCTCCAAATGCATTAACTTTGTGGGAGACTTTTAAAAGTAATATGGCTGAAGACTTTATGAGACACTACAATGAACCCATTGCACACTTAAAAGCTTTAATGGAAATCCAAGAAGTATTTTTAACTCATGGATTAAGTTGTGCAAGTTTTAATTTGCCTGATCCAGGTCTTATAGATGACATGAACTTTGAAGACTATGACATTCAACTACAAGTAGAAAGAACAGAAGAAAGACTTGCAACTTTAAATACCTTACAATTGCAAGCATTTAATGCCATTAAAAATGCAATAGATGATGACATGGTGACAGAGCGTTATTTCTATCTTGATGGACCTGGCGGATCAGGAAACACCTATCTATATAATTTATTAATGAGTTCGGTACGAGCACAAGGTCAAAGTGAATGGCGTTTGCCACTACTGGAATTGCTGCACTTTTGTTAGAAGGTGGAAGAACTGTACATAGTGGATATAAACTGCCAGTGCCTATTTTAGAAACTTCTGTGTCAGATATTCGCATGACATCATTACAAGCAAAGAAATTTAAAAAATGTAAATTAATTATAATAGATGAGGCCACAATGATGTCATGCTATGCCCTCCAATGTATTGACCGTTTGCTTCGTGAAGTCATGGATAATACCTTTACATTTGGTGGAAAGGTAATGTTGTTAGGTGGCGATTTTAGACAAACATTACCTGTCGTTGTACATGGAAATCGAACTGACATTATCGAAACCTGTATAAAGTCAAGCACACTATGGAAACATTTTACCCATCTTCAACTGCAACAAAATATGATATCAGAAGGCCAAACTGATTTCAATGATTGGCTTATTAAAATTAGAGAAGGCAGAACAGAAAAAATACCACATTTACCTGACGACACTGTAGAGATACCACCTCATATGATTTGTCACCAAGATATTATATCGGCTATATTTGAAGGTAGCATAAATAACCAAGAATATTCCGAGCTTGCCAACCAAGTCATACTAACGTGTAAAAATAAGGATGCATTAATCCTCAATAATGAAATCTTTAAAAAAATTAATGCACCACAGAAAAATTATCACAGTGCTGATTCTGTACTTGCTGATGACAATGAAAGTCAGGCTAACTTTTCGCCTGAATTCATAAACTCACTAACTCCTTCTGGAATGCCACCACATATTTTGCAGCTAAAGAAAGGTGCAATTATCATGTTACTGCGAAATATGAACCCCAAAAAAGGCCTATGCTATGGGACAAGATTAATTGTTCAACAATTAAAGGACTATTTCATAGATGCTGAAATTTTAACTGGTACCCATAAAGGAGAGAGAGTTTTCATACCAAGAATAGATTTAGCACCAAGTGAAAGTAGTCCCTTTTATATTTCAAAGAAGACAATTTCCCATTATTATGGCATTTGCCATGACCATTAATAAATCACAATGTCAAACGTTCAAATCTGTGGGTATTTTCTTGGAAGAACCAGTATTTGCACATGGTCAATTGTACGTTGCGTTGTCACGGTGCAAAAATCTACAGGCTATTAAAGTTTACATTGAAAAGAATGAAAGTCAAGGTGATTTATTAGAAGATGGATGTATTTTTACTAAAAACATTGTATACTATGAAGTACTATAACTTTTCATTATAGAAATAAAACCCATGCAAAACAAATTTAAAAGCATTTAAAAATACAAAACAATAAACAATTCAGTCATAATTAATGGAAGTACTGTTTATGGATGATTCGCCTCACAAAACACTTGCCTTGCATTATTTTTACAAATGATGTTAAAATGTTAATTAACTATGTTACTGTTTCTAATGTTACAAATTTGAAAATAATATTTTCAAGTTCTTTAATTCAACATATTACAAAGTTCATGTTAAGAGCTCAACCACGTTTTAAGACACAATGTAAATATTGTCTGTTATGTTAAGATTACTCCCTGTATTAATGTTTATTGCCAGTTCATGGGGTCAGGAAGGAATTAATTTTATTGGGTACGTTTTAAGGAGAGTTTTTACGGTTTGCCTTCCTCTGCATTCAATGTATATTGAAGTTAACAATTATTCTGATAGAAATTGCATGTTAATACTGATTAGTTTAAAGTTCAACAGTTTTTACATTCAAATGTTAATACTATTAATACAAAATTATGTTTAAATATTAATTCACTATGTTACTGTTTTTAATGTTCCAAGTTGTAAAAATGTTTTTTCAAGTTCCTTAGTTACACAGATAATAAAGTTCAAGTTTCAAAAAATATACTTTCAAGTTTCTTACTTACATATATTACAAAGTTCATGTTAAAATTGTGTACGTTTGAACAAGGGTTTTTACTGTTTGCTTTCCTCTGGATTCAATGTATATTAAAGTTAACAATTCTTCAGACACAAATTGCGTGTTAAAAAAACATTACCTCAAGTTTACCATACTGATTAATTTAAAGTTCAACTGTTCTTACATTCAAATGTTAATACTTTAAATACAAAATGCTTTAAGACTTATTGTTCACCAAGAGAACATTTTACAAAACTAAACATGTTTAATATCACAATACTTACAAGTGTCAAATATGTATATTAATAACTAAACAACTTTCCAAACATACACATCTCATTGCCGCCATTTTTTGACGGGCAAGTCGCTAGTATATATATACTAGCCACTTGCCCGTCAAAAATGACGGCAAGAAAATTTCAAGGCTGGCAATGCTGTTTCCCACACAATGCAAGGCCCTTCCCCCTCTAACTTCGGGCCTCGCAGTGAGAGCCTCGGCCACCTTCTAATTTATGCACCACGCGCTGAGTGCCTTCGGTGCTCATTGAGAGCACCGCAATGATCGGCTTCGTCTCTCATTGCAGGCCTCCGCCAACCCGTCACTTGCATGCCTCGCAATGAGCACCTTCTGCGCTCATTGCGAGCCTTTCTTCCCCTTTACATTAAGGGCCTTGCGATGAGCGCCCTGCAATGAGCGCTGATTGCAGACATCGTCCAACCCGCCAGCGATCCCAGCGATGAGAACCTTTGGCACTCTTCGCGAGGTGACTCCTGTGTCTGTTTCCCCCCTCTCCCTTCCATGTGTCTGTTTCCCCCTCTCTCCCTCCCTTCCCTCTCCCTGCTCTTTTTTCCCCCCTTATTTCCCTTCCCGTGTGTCTCTTTATCTATCCTTTTTTAGTCTTGCATGCTGAGCGCTGAGCGCCGTTGGTTTTAGTCATGCGTTCTTCATGAGCGACGTTGTTTGTATTTTTCAAGTACTGCATGCCTGTCGTTGTTCGGCTAAGTGTTACGTGCTTCGGCCTCGTTTTAAAGCATTTACGTTTTATCGGCCTCTATTTTTTTTCTTGCTTAGCTGATTTTCGATCTCCGAAAAATGGCAATTACGGCTCAAATTAGCTTGCAACCTCACACAGGCTCCCTAGCAAAGCCCTGCCCCCCCCCCCCCCCCGAGCTGTGTGTGAGGTTTTTAATTTATTTTTTTTATTATTTTTCTTTTTTTGGTGGTCTTTCAAGTTACGAATTTGAGAAAATATCGGCCGCTAAATTCGTAATTTTTCCAAACTGTTGCGTGCCTCGCGATCAGCATTAAAGTCTGACGGCCTTCGTCGCAGATCGGGGGCATTGGCATGTGCGGCTACAATCTCTTTCCATCCTTCATCGGTGGAGCGTCCTCTGGCAAATTAGAGCTATGACGGGACGGTGGAACCCTGAAAGGCTACAATTGCTTGGCCTGCAATAAGCGCCTTCAGTGGTTATTGCAGCAAAGTGGTGGGGGCCTCACAATGAGCGACTGCTGCGCTCATCGCAAGCCCTGCAATGAGCGCCTTTGGTGCTCATTGCAGCAAAGTTGTTCGAGCCTTTGGCGCTCTTTGCGCATGCGCAAGACCATAACTTTTAACATTGCGTGACCAACATTTGCAAATTACCCCAACTATATATGTGATATATATGTATGTATATATATATATATATATATATATATATATATATATATATTAAATAAATAGTATATCTGTGTTCATATTTGAATGTCTAAAACAAGTTAAAAAACCTGCTTCCTGCTCAAAACAAAAGTTATTACACTGCATTCTGGGAAGCTGAGCTGGGACATGCAAAGGTGCCCACAAATGCCTCGCTCTTCAATCCATAGCCCATTTTAAACATGGCTTCCTTTAAGCTTATGCTTGCTGTATTACACATCTTTTATGCAAATATATATACAGTGCCTTGCAAAATTATTCACCCCCCTTGACTTTTTACCTATTTTGTTACATTACAGACTTAAGTTCAATGTTTTGTTAATCTGAATTGTATGTGATGGATCACAATAGTCTAAGTTGGTGAAGTGAAATGAGAAAAATATATACATAAAACTATTTTTTAGAAATAGGAAACAGAAAATTGGCATGTGCGTATGTATTCACCCCCTTTGTTATGAAGCCCATAAAATGCTCTGGTGCAAC
Source organism: Discoglossus pictus (assembly GCA_027410445.1). NCBI lineage: Eukaryota > Metazoa > Chordata > Amphibia > Anura > Alytidae > Discoglossus > Discoglossus pictus. The sequence goes on from CM050163.1 coordinate 288,699,136, forward strand.
CAATTACCTTCAGAAGTCACATTAGTGAAATGATGTCCACCTTTGTGCAATCTAAGTGACATATGATCTGTCATTACATATACACACTTTTTTTGAAAGGCCTCAGAGGCTGCAACATCTAAGCAAGAGGCACCAATAACCAAACACTGCCATGAAGACCAAGGAACTCTCCAAACAAGTAAGGGACAATGTTGTTGAGAAGTACAAGTCAGGGTTAGGTTAAGCAAAAATATCCAAATCTTTGATGATCCCCTGAGAACCATGAAATCTATCATAACCAAATGGAAAGAACATGGCACAACAGCAAACCTGCCAATAGACCACCAAAACTCACGGACCGGGCAAGGAGGGCATTAATCAGAGAGGCAGCACAGAGACCTAAGGTAACCCTGGAGGAGCTGCAGAGTTCCACAGCAGAGTCTGGAGTATCTGTACATTGGATGACAATAAGCCGTACACTCCATAGAGTTGGGCTTTATGGCAGAGTGGCCAGAAGAAAGCCATTACTTTCAGCAAAAACAAAATGGCACGTTTTGAGTTTGCAAAAAGGCATGTGGGAGACTCCCAAAATGTATGGAGGAAGGTGCTCTGATCTGATGAAACTAAAATTGAGCTTTTTGGCCATCAAAGAAAACACTATGTCTGGCGCAAACCCAACCCATCATATCACCCAAAGAACACCATCCCACAGTGAAACATGGTGGTGGCAGCATCATGCTGTGGGGATGTTTTTCAGCAGCCGGGGGCTGGGAAACTTGTCAGAGTTGAGGGAAAGATGGATGGTGCTAAATACAGGGATATTCTTGGGCAAAACCTGTACCACTCTGTGCGTGATGTGAGGCTAGGACGGTGGTTCACCTTCCAGCTGGACAATGATCCCAAACACACTGCTAAAGCAACACTTGAGTGGTTTAAAGGGGAAACATGTAAATGTGTTGGCATGGCCTAGTCAAAGTCCAGACCTCAATCCAATAGAAAATCTGTGGTCAGACTTAAAGATTGATGTTCACAAGCGCAAACCATCCAACTTGAAGGAACTGGAGCAGTTTTGCAAGGAGGAATGGGCAAAAATCCCAGTGGTAAGATGTGGCAAGCTCATAGAGACTTATCCAAAGCGACACAGAGCTGTGATTGCCGCAAAAGGTGGCTCTACAAAGTATTGACTTTAGGGGGGGGAATAGTTATGCACATTGACTTTTTATGTTATTTTGTCCTATTTGTTGTTTGCTTTACAATAAATAAAAAAAACATCTTCAAAGTTGTGGTTATGTTCTGTAAATTAAATGATGCAAATCCTCAAACAATCCATGTTAATTCCAGATTGTGAGACAACAAAACACGAAAAATGCCAAGGGGGGTGAATAATTTTGCAAGGCACTGTATCATCACATATAATAGTTGTCAAACTACGAGACGTCGTCACGCTTTGCGTGGTGCGTACGAGCACCGAAGGAGTAGCACTTTCACATAGGAACGTACAAGGTACAAAATACACTATTACAGAGGGGGAAAAAAATATGAGATACGAAAAATACGAAATTAACGACCAAACTGCGAAACCAACAAAAACATCACGCACAGCACGGGGGAACAGCCAGGATGTCTGGGAGTGAGGTGGGACGCAAATTTAAGTCTACTTGGACGGCTTTCACCACTTGAAAATCGCCTGAATCAGAAAAGAAATGGCCGCCCAAAAAAATGAAAAAGGGCCAAACACAATTGCGGACCTTGCAAAACACTGCCAACCGCGTAGCACTTTCACACAGGAACGTTCGAGGTACAAAATAGACTATTACAAATGAGGGAAAAATATTACAAATCTACTATGGCGCTTTACACAACTAAACCAACAGTTTGCCCTCGCGCACACAGCTTATTACTCATGCACAGTTGGGACATTCATTACACTTTCTCCTCAGGGCAGCAACACTGAAACTGTACATTGTATGCTGCTGGAAAATAAAAAACAGATTGTTTGCTCTTCAGGCTATTGATTGCTGGATATATTAATTACAAATACCATATATACTCGAGTATAAGCCGACCCGAGTATAAGCCGAGGCACCTATTTTACCACAAAATACTTGGTAAAATGAGTGACTCGAGTATAAGCCGAGGGTGGGAAATGTGCTGCCCCCTGTGTCCCTCTTGTGCCCTCTGTGTCCCCCTCTCTCTCCTGTGTCTCTTCTCCCCTCTTCCTTCCCTGTGTCTCTTCTCCCCTCTCACTTCCCTGTGTCTCTTCCAACCTCTCCCTTCCCTGTGTCTCTTCCCCCCTCCCTTATCACCCTCCTCAACCCCCCTCCTCATTCTCAACCTCCCTCCTCAACCCCACTCCTCATCCTCCCTCCTCATCCTCAACCTCCCTCCTCAACCCCATCATCCTCAACCCCCCATCCTCAAATCCCCCCATCCTCCATCCCCTCCTCAACCCCCCTCCTCATCCTCAACCTCCCTCCTCATCCTCAACCCCCTCCTCATCCTCAACCCCCTCCTTATCCTCCCTCCTCAACCCCCCCTCCTCAACCCCCCTCCTCAACCTCCCTCCTCAACCCCCCCATCCTCATCCTCCCTCCTCAACCCCCCATCCTCAACCTCCCTTCTCAACCAGTCCTCCTCCTCATCCTCAACCTCCCTCCTCATCCTCAACCTCCCTCCTCATCCTCCCTCCTCAACCCCCCATCCTCAACCCCCCCCCCTCAACCTCCCGCCTAAACCTCCCTCCTCAACCCCCCCATCCTCATCCTCCCTCCTCAAACCCCCTCCTCATCCTCAACCTCCCTCCTCATCATCAACCCCTTGATAAAGTCACATATGTCTTCTGGCAATTCTCTAAAATCTTTATGGTGTATATATTATGTATACCTTTGTTTGGGCTGTGTTGACATAATGCAGTAGTTTATGCTGTTTGAGTTCAATCATAACATAGAGCTTTTTTTTTATTTACCTTTTAATTGCTTGTGTGATTTTGACAATGGCATGAGGTACACTATGTTTTATTTTACATGTTTACAATATTCAAATATACATGAAGAATAATTCATTTATTAAAATTGCCAATGAAAAGATGGACTTATGCTAAAGAACTACATGTAGTTTTCCATTGGTACATGGAATATTGCCCACAACAATCTTGCCAAAACAGATGCATATCAAAATATTGAAAAAAATTCTGACCTTCTGGGTCAGAACAATTCCCAGAACATCTGGTGCTCAGAGGGTAATGTCAAACTGTCTGTTTCAATATTGTGCATAGTAATGTCCTGTGTTCCTAAAGCAAACTGGACCAACCCCCCCCATCCTCATCCTCCCTCCTCAACCTCAACCCCCCTCCTCAACCTCAACCCCCCTCCTCAACCCCTCCTCCTCATCCTCCCTCCTCAACCCCATCCTCATCCTCCCTCCTCAACCCCTCTCCTTATCCTCAACCTCCCTCCTCATCTTCAACCCCCTCCTCAACCTCCTTCCTCATCCTCAACCTCCCTCTTCAACCCCCCATCCTCAACCCCTTCCTCAACCTCCCTCCTCAACCCCCCTCCTCAACCCCCCGATCCTCAACCCCCCTCCTCAACCCCCCCATCCTCAACCCCCCTCCTCAACCTCCATCCTCAACCCCCAATCCTCATCCTCCCTCCTCAACCCCCTCCTTAACCTCCCTCCTCAACCACAACCCCCCTCCGCAACATCCCTCCTCAACCTAAACCCCCCTCAACCTCCCTCCTCAACCTAAACCCCCCTCCTCAACCTAAATCCCCCTAAATACCTCCCCCTCTCCCCTCACTTACCTGCTTCTGCTCCGGCCTCCTTCTTGACCCGGCACCCGGTATGTACTAATGGCGTGGCGCAGATGTGACGTCACGTCATTAGCATATACCGGGTGCCGGCACCTGGTATATGCTAATGACGCGGCGCTCATGTGACGTCACATGCTCGCCGGGTCAAGAAGGAGTCTGGAGCAGAAGCAGGTAAGTGAGAAGAGAGGGGGAGGTATTTAGGGGGGGTTAGAATTAGGGTGGTTTAGGTTGAGGAGGAAGAATGGGGGGGTTATAATGAGGGGGGTTGAGGATGAGGAGATGGGAGGGAAAGAGACACGGGGGGTTAGAGAGACACGGGGGGTAGAGAGACACGGGGTGGTAGAGAGACACGGGGGGGTAGAGAGACACGGGGTAGAGAGACACGGGGGGTTAGAGAGACACGGGGGAAGAGTGACTCGAGTATAAGCCAAGAGGGCCCTTTTTAGCCTTAAAAATGGCTGAAAAACTCGGCTTATACTCGAGTATATACGGTAGGTAAAGTATATTAATTTATTAAGTAACTCATTAATTAAATCATTATTACCTAATAAAATATAGATAAATATATATCTGTCTTTGTGATGACTGCCGAAGGTGCTCAGAGGAGCAAATGAGCGCCAAAGGTCCTCAGAGTATAAAAAGCTTTACATTGTGTGTGAAACAGAATTCCCATGGCTTCAAATTGTATTGCCCCCTCATTTTTGACGGGCAAGTCGCTAGTATATATATATATATATATATATATATATACCACAACAATGGGTAAAAGAGTGACATAAACCCTCCACCATACTAACAGTAGTATAGAAAATAAATAGGATATTTATGTCTAAAAAAAACAAACATACGTTTTGCTCAGGATTCCCAGAAATACAGTTATTTCACTGCACTCTGGAAGACTGGGCACTCTGGGTGGACTTTTCACTGTTAAATCCCAAAACACAGCATTAAGCATAGCATAGGATGGATTGTAAACTTAGAATGATGTGTAAATTGTATAATGTGTAAAGTTATATATTAATATGTGCACAATGCACTGAACATATATATATATATATATATATATATATATATATATACTGTATATATTTGAGTATAAGCCGTCCCGAGTATAAGCCGAGGCACCTATTTTACCACAAAATACTGGGGAAAATGAGTGACTTGAGTATAAGCCGAGGGTGGGAAATGTGCTGCCCCCTGTGTCCCTCTTGTGCCCTCTGTGTCCCCCTCTTGTGTGCCCTTTTCTTGTGTCCCCCCTCTCTTTCCACTGTGTCTCTTCTCCCCACTCCCTCCCCTGTGTCTCTTCCCCCCTCCCTTATCACCCTCCTCAACCCCCCTCCTCATTCTCAACCTCCCTCCTCATCCCCCCTCTTCATCCTCCCTCCTCATCCTCAACCTCCCTCCTCAACCCCCTCCTCATCCTCACCCCCTCCTCATCCTCAACCTCCCTCCTCAACCCCCCTCCTCAACCCCCCTCCTCATCCTCAACCGCCTCCTCAACCTCCCTCCTCAACCTCAACCCCCATCCTCATCCTCAACCCCCCCATACTCAACCCCCTCCTTAACCTCCCTCCCCAACATCAACCCCCCTCCTCAACCTCCCTCCTCATCCTCCAACCCCCTCCTCAACCTCCCTCCTCAACCTCCCCATCCTCATCCTCAATGTGCGCCAAGTCTTTAGCATTGGCCGGGCCAAGACGCCGGAAGGAGCAGAGGCCAGAGCAGTAGCTGCACATGGAGGTAAGTGAGAGGAAAGGGAGAGGGGCAGGTATTTGGAGGGGGGGTTAGAATGAGGAGGGGGGTTGAAGATGAGGAGGGGGGAGGGAAAGAGACACGGGGTTTAGAGAGACACGGGGGGGTTGAGAGACACGGGGAGGTGGTTTGAGAGACACGGGGGTTAGAGAGACACGGGGGGGTTAGAGAGACACGGGGGGGGGGGTTAGAGAGACACGGGGGGAGAGTGACTCGAGTATAAGCCGAAGGGGCCCTTTTTAGCCTTAAAAAACTCTGCTTATACTCGACAACAATGGGCAAAAGAGTCTTGGGGGAAAAGAGTGACAGAAACCCTCCACCATAGGGTACAGTGATGCCGAAAATAAATACTATATTTATGTCTAAAAATAAGTTTAAAAATGCTCAGGATTCCAAGAAATACAGTTATTGTATTGCACTCTGGGAAACTGGGCAGGGACGTGCAAGTGAGCACCCAATGCATTTTGACTGCATAGCATATGATGGATTGTGAACAAGCCAAGAGACCAAAGACCAATTTAAATAAGTATACAGAGAAAAGAACAGGAGGAATCAGAGAAAGTAGGACATGGTCAGGGCAGGGAAAACAGATGTGTCTCCTTAAATGTGAGACTTTCCTTCAAAAGAGGGACATGGGAATTTTACCTGAAAAGAGGGACTGTCCTTCAAAAAGTGGTACAGTTGGGATGTATGTTTCAGGCTTTTAAAAAACACATGTATTTTAAATATTATTGTCCATGACTCCAACATTGTTCAGTTTGATAAAAGGGTTTATTGGTGTTCAAAAAAAGGGTTTATTGGTACACAAAAAATTATCTACTAAATTGGAACTAGGGGCTGCCTAGCTACCATCCAAACCACTGTAGACACCTATCAGACCCAAACGATTATTAACAGGCCATTTGTTCATTACCCTATTTAATACTATGTCCGTGACATGTTTAAGGGTGTCAGTCTCTCCTCAAAATCAATCTTTCGCACCCCATCCGTGTCTATTTCTCAATCCACCCCTCACTTCCCTTTATCTTTAAGGACTGGACAACTTTGGGCCTTATTCAGTTGCAAACTCACAGATTACATTATACCGACCGTATGTCTGCGGGCCGAAAGCCTAAACCGTAAACCATGCAATCATAAGTAGCGTTTCAGAGCATGATCAGTTAAGCAAGGCCGTAACTACTGATTTAGAAACAGCCAATAGTAAATGAGGCTGTTGTCATTACACCAGTAAAACATGGAGGTTACACGTCAATCAGTTAGCGTTTGGAAGTCCGATATGCGATCAGACTAGCAATCCGGCAATGTACAAAATAATACAAATGATTGGAGATACTGTTCTAGTCCATGTGGGTGGCATGATATGTACAAATTCATTGATTCCCGACACGGAAATAAAAAGTAAAAATAATAATCTTGGATTTCAGATTTGCGATCTTGAGACTGTTGTGCAATTAACTCTAATGTCTTTCATAGCTTTCCCCGTCTTTTAAAGTGCAGTATTGAGTTTTTATTTGCATTTACAGAGCTACAAAGAGTTGTTTAACCCCCTTGCGAGTCCTATTTGCTACCCGTAGGATTTTCTTCTACATTTGCTGTTTACAGGTGTGAAAACATTTGCGGGCTGGGGTCATTGTAGCAATTGAATAGCGATTTGCGATTTTAGCGATTGTAACCTTTTATTGGCCTTGAAAGATCAAAGGCTTAGATGGGTTGGAAGTTACGATTTTGACAACCGAGGGGATTTTCAGCCTGTAACCCATAGATCGTTTGCGGATCGCTAAAAGGCACCAATTGAATAGCAAATTAGTTTACGGGCTACATTATGGTCTCCAGTAACCAACAATTGCTCAACTGAATAATGGCCAAAGTATTGTAAAAACAAACATGTGATGAAGGATAGCAGTTAAGTTTAGAAGATATCAGATCGCTTTAACCCACTCTCTTTTAGACAGTGTAATAGTTTCATATCCCTTTAATGAACTCTGAGTTGTCAAGCCAGAATGCTGCTTGGTATACATGACATTTTTTTTTTTTAGGCTGGGAGAGCACTAATTATCTCATGTAAACAACATTTTTGTCCTTCGTTTTATCTGTAAATTGATTATATTCACGTTGTTTTTCGCTCTCTGTGTCCCTGTCTCACGGACAGTCCAAGTCGGACCTTTTTTAGCTCTCTATCTGTGCACTGTTCCTCAGGGAACCTTCACAGATATCTCTGGACCAATGTCAAATGATAGCAAAACGAATATATTTGTATTGACGGGGGTAGAGAGCATAGATTAGCCAGCTGGTTCTAGGTTAACCAATTCAGTCTGCATATGAACTCAGATAAGCAAAAATGTATTTATTTATTTATTTATTTATTTGATATTGTGTTTATTTATCCAAGAAACATAATAGGAACATGTTGTCACAGTGACCCTTTAAGCTATAAAGATGATTTATTTTGTAACTTTATAAAAAAGCGTTTTATACATTATCATGTCAATTTTTTTCATAAATATATATATACTAGCGACTTGCCTGTCAAAAATGACGGCAACAAAATTTGAAGTATGGCAATGCTGTTTGCCACACAATGCAAGACTCTCCCCCCTCTAATTTGCGGGCCTCGCGATGAGCATCAGCTCTCATTGCAAGCCTTTCCCTCCCTCTATTTTACAACCTTGCGATTCGCCACTCATCGCAGTCCTCCCTCTCCCTCCTGTGTCTCTTTTCCCCCCTGCCCTGTGTATTTTTCCCCTTATCTCCCTCCCCTGTGTCTCTTTCCACCCTCTCCATCACCTTTGTCTCCGTGCCCTCTCTCCCTCTCCTGTGTCTCTTTCCCACCCTCTCCCTCCCTTGGTCTCTCTTTGGCCCCCTCTCACAGCTTTGAAAAGATTTGCGGGCTTGGCGGTGGTTAAACCTGTAACTTTTTTTCAAGCCCCCAAGGCTTGAATCATAAATCACTATTGCTCCAAGCCTTGCAGGCTCATTGCATGCCCTTTACCGTAAGGGCCTCGCGATGAGCTCCTTCGGTGCTCATTGCTTTTCCTCTACCTTACGGGCCTCGCAATGAACGTCTTTGGTGCGCATTGCCCATGCGCAAGTCTATAATTTTTTACATAGCAATTACGACAACTATATATGTGATTTTACAATTTTATTCCCGTAAATTTTTGACGAGAGCCTCTACCCCACCCCCCCACATGTGCTTCAACTTTCCTACTTTGCAATGATCACCTTCGGCACTCATCGCAAACCTGTCCTGCCTACTGTACGGGCCGCTCATTGCAGGGTCCGTTAACCTGCAAGTTTTGTGCTTGGAAATGCCATGTGTCTCTTTCCACCATCTCCCCCCTGTCCCTTCACTGTGTGTTTCTCCTCTGGATGTCAGCTGCATGTTTGCAAGTCCCGTGTGCCTGGCGTTGTTCGTGTAAGTGTTACTGTCTTTGCCGTCGTGTATTTTCTAAGTCCTGCGTTCCTGGCCTTGCTCAGCCTCGTTTTCATCCTGTTTCAGACTTTTTACGTTTTTTCGGCAGCCATTTTTTTTCCCGCTTTGGCGATTTTCGATTGTTAAAAAAAGACTAAATATGCCTCAAAGTAACTTGCAACCTCACTCACAGACTCCCTGGCTCTCTCCCTGTGCTGTGTGTGAGTGTGTAAATTTATTTGAGGCATATTAGTGTGTTTTTGTAGTCTTTTCCAGTTTGGTGGTTCAGCCATTAAAGTCGCATTTTTGCGAGCCCCACAGTCCATCTGTCGCCAAGTCCAGGGGTCTCGCGATGAGGCCTCATTGCAGCTAAGTCCCATGTGTCTCGGGATGAGCCCCAGCTAAGTCCTGCGTGTCCACCCCTGTAATGAGCGCCTTTGGCATTCATTGCAGCCTATCTCTTGCGTGCTTCAATTATCAGAACAAGTTTTTAGAATTTGACAGCCTCTTCTCACCATATATGCACAGACGTAGTCATAACTAAACTTGCACATCCTGCTTGCGCTGTTCAGCACTAACATCATCATGCCTTGAATAGGAAGGATCACTATACAGCCAAACAGCCCCATTAAATTCGAAGCCTGTAACGGCATCAGCACGCCCGCAAAGGCGGCATCAGCACGCCCGCATTACGTCACTAAAAAATGGAGGTTCGATTTCAAAGCCTTACGGTTATCAATTATGGGTTTTGAATGGACCCGTATTCTAGAAATAATGCAATATTAATAAATCTGTAAATGTGATATTCTAGTCCATGTGAGTTACGTTATATGTATTAACACATTGATTGCCGGGATCGATATAACACGGGAATTAAACATGAAATAAAGTATTTTATATTGCAGATTGGCGAGCTTGAAAATGTTGTGCTATTCATTTTAATACCTAACATCACTTTCCCTTTAATTATCAGTACAGTAGAGTGTGTATATTTGCATTTACATTGCTACGGATAGGACTTTAACCCACTAGCGAAGCCTCTCTAATACCCGTTGGCTTTTTGGCTCAATTTGCGGGTTACAAGTTTGAACGCCAGTGGATTTGTAGCAATTTAATTGCGATTTTCGAACGTAATAGTTATGGGCTTGACAGAACAAAGGATTTACGGCAGCGGAGTTAAAATGTTGACGTCCCAAAGGGGTTTTCCGCCTGTAAACGCAGACCATTAGCGGGTTGCTTTACAGGGCCAATTTAATAGTTGAAAGTCTTGTGGGCTACGTTACGGGCTACGGTTTTACACGTTGAGAGGATTTAATAGGGATGAAAGTATACTAAAGTTAAGAATGTTTCCTTAACTGTTTCTTTACTTGTAACATACTTCACAAGCTTTCCTAAAATACAGTGGTCTTTTGAACTCAGCCAGCTGTAATTGTGATGTTCCATCCCTACTTTCCAACCAGTGTGAGCTGTGGAGAGAAGAGACCTAAAGAAAAAATAGAAAGATCAGCACTTATTGGGATCTTAATTACAGCAATAGTAGATACAGCACCTGTGAGAACTTCAGCATCTCCAAACAAAAATCCTAATCTCATATGAGTCATAGAATCACAGAAATCTAGATTTCATTGTAGACAAGAACCAAAAAGGTTCATTAAGCTGTCCATTCTATCTACCTAAAGGATTGGCTTAATTAAGCCTCATGGTAGACTTATGCATGTCTCAGTTGTGCTTAAATTCCTTAAATGTGTTTGATTCTACCACTTCCACTGGAAGGCTTGTCAGAAGGCTGTTCAGATTCAATTAACTCTCTCACATCTGAGCATACTATGTTTATTCCCAAACATATTTTACTCCTATTCAAACTCCTACTCTACCATTCCTCTTTCCAAACCATTCTCCTCCTCTGTTACTGTACTATTTTCCAGCTGCATTAACTTATACAATCGCAACTATTTTCCTATTACACCACTATCATCTCTCTACTGAGTATATATTTCAAACACCATGCATTAACAAAGAATCATTTGCCATCTGTATGTACCCACCTACCCCTACTCACCCACCAGCCAAGAGCTTCTGCAACCACTCTCCCTTACTCAACCTGACCTTCTTCCACTCTACTTCTACTGACCTCATCTACAGTCAGTCTTGGACTCTCTGTTACTTGCCATAAGACTGTCTCCACTCTATGCTCTCTCTCAATGTTGACATCCTTATTCTCACTGAAGCTTGGGTTTCTGAAAATAATATAGCCGCAACAGAACTCTGATCCCCTATGCCACCACCTTCTATCACTTTTTATGTACTGTTTGCCACACAATGTGAGGCTCTCCCCCCACTAACTTGGGGGCCTCGCAATGAGTGCCTTCAGCCCTCATTGCCAGCCTCACCCCCCTCTACTTTATAGGCCTTGCGATGAGCGCCTCGGCCAACCCACAACTTTTGTTCTCCGAAAATGAATGCCTCTCCCCACTCTTTCCCGACTGTGTCTCTTTGCCCCCTTTCCCTCCCCTGAGTTTTTTTTCCCTTTATCTCCCTCCCCTGTGTCTCTTTCCACCCTCACTCCCTCTCCCTCCCCTGTGTCCTTCTCCTCCCTCTCCCTCTGTGCTCCTTTTTGCATTTACGGGTGGGAAATTATTTTCGGGCTTGGGAAATTGTTAATTTTCACTAAGGCCAAAACACGTTTCCGATTTACGGGCTTGAAAAAAAGTTACGGCTTTGCAGCCGACATTTTTTTTCCTTGCTTAGCCGTTTTCAGACCTCCCAAAATGCCAATGAAATATCAAATTAGCTTGCAACCTCACTTACAGGCTCCCTGACTCTCCCCCTGTGCTGTGCGTGAGGTTGTAAATTATTTTTTTTAATTAATTAGCGTCTTTTGGCGTTCTTCCAAGGGCTTCCAAGTTACAGTTTTAAAAAAATTGCAACCATTTAAACTGTAATTTTTTTGAAGACTGTAACTCCTAAGCCATTTTGAGTCTTCCCCCCGCCCCCCTCAAGCCAGTCACATACGGGCCTTGCGATGAGCCCAGCAATGAGCGCCTTTGTCGATCATTGCAGCCTCGTCAAGCCAGTCATGTACGGGCCTCGCAATGAGCATCTTCGGCGCTCATCACAAGCCCAACATTGAGTGCCTTTGGTGCTCAACGTAGCCCCCGTCAGTGCCATAAATTTCGGGCCTCGCAATGAGCGCCTTCGGCTCCCATTGAGCATGCGCAAGCCCGTAACTTTTAACATAGCGTAACCGACAAATGGTATTTACGACAACTATATATCAAGTGTATCCAGCAACAACAAATCCTGAATACAACATCCAGGGTCAACGTGTGACAACTATAATTACCTGTGTTAGTGTAACGCATTTCATCACAGACAGTATTCCGGGGCTGGGTCACTCTAGTGAGTGGGACCAGACTGATATACTACAGGATATTTCTCCCTGTGAAGGGCACAAGTGAGCTAAAAGAGGTTGCTCTCAGAGTGGCTTATCATGGCTATAGAACTAGCCTATTAAGGTTAGTTTGTTCTCTGATGAGCACCTCTGACTTAGTTTTTTTGTTTATGCAAATTACCCTTAGGGTTTAGTCTCCCTAAGGGTAATAGGGGACTCCAGACGTGGACCCCTTGCTCACTGTGCCTTAGGCAGTTCAGCTGCACCTCACTGACGAGGCCCATAAAGGCTGAAACGCGTCTGGGGTTTGCTGTTTCTTCTGTTCAGGGTAGAATTGCCTGGTATTTTGGGGCTGGGTCACTCTTTTGAGTTGGACCAGACTGATATACTACAGGATATTTCTCCCAGTGAAGGGCACAAGTGAGCTAAAAGAGGTTGCTCTTAGAGTGGCTTATCATGGCTATAGAACTAACCTATTAAGGTTAGTTTGTTCTCTGATGAGCACCTCTGACTTAGTTTTTTTGTTAATGTTCCCAGTGTGTATAAAGTGTTGTTATCCACAAGAAGCTTTTGGTCTGGATACAAATTTTGTGCCGCATTCCTTACTGTTGTTTGGCTTACTCCTAAGCTTTTCTTTTTTTAGAGCTCCCAAACAGATATCAAGTGTATCCAGCAACAACAAATCCTGAATACAACATCCAGGTTCAACATGTGACAACTATAATTACCTGTGTTAGTGTAACGCATTTCATCACAGCCAGTATCTACAGCCAATACTACTGAATATGACAGCCTAGTGTAAATGTTATGTGTTGTAATGTTGAGCTCTTTTTTGATGGTCATCCTCCACTGTACTGCACTTACAAGAAAACTCATATGCATGTTTGCTGGGTATAAACAATATGCAGTATAAAATAAAAGTTAACATTTTTCCTTGCTTTTAAACTGTCAGTTTCCCCCTCAAACAGAGCTGTGAATCTTCTCCTACCTGTGTCTATCAGAGATGTGACCAGGTCTGCCTGTGCTCTGCTATATGAGTTTTACTTGTAAATGCACTACAATGGTCCTTTAATGATATTACTTGTGTCATCAAATGTAGGATCTCAACCCTGTACTACTGAATATGACGGCCTAGTGTAGATCAACACTAGTAAATGTTATGTTTTGTAATGCTGAGCACTTCTGTAGTGGGCTGAGTGGGTGCTATCCAGTATAATAATTATTAATTTGTGTATAATGCCTGCGTGGGGGAGAGAGGGAGAGAGAGAGAAAGAGAGCGGGCACAGAGGGGGAGAGAGAGAAGGCACAGAGGGAGAAAGTGGTCACAGAGAAAGAAGCGCACAGAGAGAGAGCGCACACACAGAAAAAGGGCGCACACAGAGAGAAAGACAGTGCAGACAGAGGGCAGAGAAAGCATGGAGAGAGAGAGCACAAAGAGAGGCAGAACAGACAATTGATGATACCATATGATACCATAATTTATGACGGGCAAGTTACTAGTATTCATATAATGCACTGTGGAATCTTACAACAATTTGGTTACACAGCTTGCCCACAGTGATGTCACAACTCTGAAGAGATGTGGCATCACAAAGGAAATTAAACTGTGATAACACAATGGGTGTGAGGTATGTACTGTACATCTGAGGGAAAAAAGTGCACGATTTACTCTGATATAAAGAAATAACATAAAACACAATCTCGAAAATATGTGCTAAGCACTTGGCTTTAAAATTAGTAAGAGACTAATACACAAAAATATTAAAATACAAATATGCATTTCTTTAATTACACTTGATTTTAACAAAAAATGAGGTGGTGGTAATTAAGTTACACCTTTCACTGTCACATCTTAGAAGATCTTTCAATAGTCTCTAGATCTATTTTTTGGGCACCCCTGGAATAATTCAACCATCATAGATTTCTATTTATTAAATAAAATATCCCCAATTTGGACCGCAAAGACATTTTACAAAATATTACCCTCTGTGGACAAAAATTCTATACTGCCAATTGATGTAAAGTTGTGTCCATTTATTGCTCTACTAAAGAAAACAGGCCAAGTAAGGGATGGAAAAGTAAAAAATAAATGTTGTGTTTTACAATACAGAAGTATCAAAACCGCCTGTGTTTGTACTTACATAGTAGATAAAAGGGACTCTAGGCAAAACATTTTAATTACAATAGTTTAACAAGGTTAATTGAATTAAAGGCATACTTAAATTTGCTGGATTCCGAATGTATATGACAGAGGAGAATTAGTAGTGTATGCAAACATTTTTATTTATTTATTTGCATGAAAGAATCCCAAAATAAACATTTAAACACTTACATTGAAGTCAGCAAAATCTCTTGTAACTTCTGAAAGTTGAACATTATGGTTAACATCCTCCAAACACAGGCTAAATTTGCATCAAATTTAAAATGTTTTTTTTGGGCCAATCAGGTTAGCTGAAGCTTTTGAATTAACTCTGGGTCCATGTTTGTGTTGCAAAGCAGCCTGGGATATGTAGTGTATCCCTGATATGTGCTAGGTGCTGCTGTTGACATACAGACAGGAAGCTGCAAGGAGATTGGCTGAGCAAGCAACAGCAGATAAATAGTGGGTTAATATTGCTCCTCTGATGCTGCATGCTGATTGGGGGGATCAGATGCCTGTATATACACTCCATAGAGGTGTCAACATAATCATTAGAGGGACTTTTAGATATTAATAAAAATAAAATATATTTTTAGATGTGCTGCACACACATACTCTGCTTTTTGCCTAAGGAGTGCAGAAATGTATTAATCCATGAAACTTGGATATGCCTTTAAGTAGATCTTCCTCACTGTAATGTCCATATACAATATGCACCCATTTGCAAGTGTCCCATGGGCAACAGTTTCTCAGTTTATGGGTCCTTCCCCTTTCTTACTGTATTCCCTCCTGTAGGCACCATCACCTATGACCTGTAGCACTGCTAGTTAAGGCTACAGCCACAGGGGAGGGCATACTATCAGTGTCATAATGTTAGACAGCAAGCAGACATGCCGTGTGCTGGGAGTTGCTAAAACATTAATCTGACAAGATTTTAATTCATAAGCATAATATGTAATAATTTATTATAAAACACTTACATGTAAAAAGGAGTTGCGTAAATATGCAAATGATGTCAATTTCGTGTTTCAAGCTTTTTACAGCATGACACTAACAGTGTTAATCCCCACAGTGGCAGTGTCACAAAGTGCAGTGCTGCAGGTCACAGGTGACCAAGATGGCTCCCTACAGAGGGAGTAGAGGAAGGGGGGAGATCCAGAAACTGGTACTCTGTGGGTGTCTTACAAGTGTCTGAGTGTAAATTGTATATTGGAACTGCAGAGGAGAATCAAGTTAATTCAGCAAATGTAGTTAAAATATGTATATAAAATATTACAAATATAGGATAATAAAAATTATAATAAAACAAAAAAAAAAGTGCAGAGTCCCTTTACGTAAACAACTTTGTATCTCTCTTCCAATCAAGTCAATGGAGTCGCTTAAAACAATTATCCTACTTGTAAGTCTGTGAGTTTCCAATCTTGTAAGGTGCTTCAGCACACTAGCAGCCTTTTTAAATTGCGATTCGGCCAATTAAAAACCGCTCTATATAAGCACAGAGCATACTTTTTTACAGAAGTTTTTATTTAGTTAAGACCTTGCTTTTGGATAAAGTTTTTTTCCTTGTATTTAACCCTTGTTTAACACTACGGAATATATTTGCACATTACAAAAATAATAATAATCTGTATCCTTAACAGTTACTGATTCAAAAATGGCTTTAATTTGAACATAAGCCATATACTCGGTGAAGATGTTCAGACGGTTAGAAATAAAAAAGACTTAAAGGGTCGCTATAGTGGCCATATATTACGTTTTCATTTATTTATTTGATAACTAATTAGCAATACAATTAATATGTGAAGAAAAAAAAATTCTAATGTTGTTTTTAAAACTTACACTTCACGGATGCTTCACGGATTAGGAGAGATGGTTTTCTCCACTACATATTATGTGTCCAAGGGTGAAGGTGGATCTGTCCAGGAGGCTGTCCAAATTGTTTTCTGATTTGTCTAGATTGTCCACCAGTAGCCATGCACAAAATTGGCTAGATAAAGGATATAGTCACAGGGCCTCATTCGTATGCGATTTGGCCAATTGAATAGGGCTCTATATAAGCACACAGCATATTTTTTTACAGAAGTTTTTAGTTAGTGAACTTCTATCCAAAAGTAAGGTGTTCACTAACTAAAAACTTCTGTAAAATAATATGCTGTGTGCTTATATAGAGCCCTATTCAATTTGCCAAATCGCAATTCAATGAGGCCCATGGTCATTAAGCTGAAGGGGCTGTGAAGGGTTGCAATGGCAGTTTGCAATTAAAGGCAGACCCTCTCACGCCACCTTCACATGGGGTGAGAGAAGCATATTTACTAATGACATGAATGCTGAAGTTCAAATGTAAGTTTTAAGAGATTTGTTGATTTTATTGCTAATCAGTTATTCTATAAACAATGAAATACTATAGTATGATTACCCCAATGTTCATTTAATACGACGGTTTTATTTTGTTCAAGTCCGTGCATTACAGGTTTAAAAAGGAGTGAGGTTAATTTTAAAGAATCGTCAGTGATGGTGCCAGCATCCTGCAGCTGACCCCCTTCTTTTCCCAGTTGTTGCGCCCCCCACTTTCCTTCTATTTCCCAGTATACGAGTTAAAGTCACCTTGAGTCACACACACAGAAGCCAGTGACTTTAAGGAACACATCCCAGCATGTCACCAGGACCAACAATGCCTCAGGATATATAAACAATAAAAGACGTGTCAGCATTTGTTTGTTAAACACAGCGCTCAAACCCTTCAACTTTGCTTTAATTGCTTCCTGAATTATATGGAAAATATAAAAACATCATAAAAATCAGCTTGCAACTGTTTCTACCATAACTTAGCCCCTGCAGGTTTAACCGCTTACCTGGCTCTACACTAGAGCTGCCATGTTAGCTCCCTCTGGCGGTGATAGGGTTAAATAGTCTGTATCACTTTTTTCTTCTGGTAAAATGCAAGATAATTTAATACTAATAAACAACTTTAAATAATTCTCATATTTGTAGATGGTATTTGGAAATTTATATATTGGACATTTTAAAACTCCTTGTGCCTTAATTTAATAATAAAAAAAATCACAGGTGACTTATAGGACTTCAAATCAAAGTGCTAAAACAATAACTGAATATTCATATTTATTTAAGGTTGCATAATTCTGTTATAAACAATAATGCAAATATTCATTGTTATAGGTGTACTAAAATACAAAGAATAATAGACTTATTATTGAAAAAACAAAATGTCCACATGCAGAACTTAATCTCTGGGGATAATAATAATAATGTCATTCCTTTTTTACCCACAAAGCTTACACTTTAGCAGACAAATATCGTATGGGGAGGGGGGGGGGGGGGGACTAAAGTTTGCGAGGTGCAATGTTAATTTCTGGGTTTCTTGTATTTGCTCACTCCTAAAAGTCTAAATTATAAAAATATATAAATACATTAAACTTAAATATATATATACATATTTTTTTTGTCACTCCTTTTTATCCCTTTTTCACACTTGGTCTACATATATTATGTTTTTCTCTTTATCCATGTATATATAAGTCCTATGATTGACTTTTACAGTGATATGAGGACTTATCAATTAAGAGTTCTGAGTCATTTAGTCATCTAGCAATTTTTAGCTATGATTGGCTTATACTCCTTTCTCTTCTAATTACTACTTGTTCCTCTCTCTCATCCTATTCTGTGTTCTTTAATTCCATCTATCATATTTATTTACTTTTATTTTTTACCCTTTATTACTATATATATATATATATATATATATATATATATATATATATATATATATATACATATATATATATATTTATAAATTAAAAAATATATATATATATATATATTGTATTTTTGATATTGATATTGTATTTTTCTTATGCTCAATCATTGTACAGCACTACAGAATATTTTTTCGCATTGCAAATAAAGGATAATAATAATATAAATTTACTTATGATCATTAATAAGGATTTATTTCTTTATATATATATATATAGATATATATATATTTATATATACATATATATATATATACACATATATTGTATTTTTTTATTTTGTTGTTGTATTTTTCTTATGCTCAATCATTGTACCACGCTACAGAATATTTTGTTGCTTTGCAAATAAAGGATAATAATAATAATAATATAGATTTACATATATATATACCCCCCACATATAGATAGATATATACTTCCATTACAAAACTATTAAAGACTCTTGTTTCTATATGAACTGTAAATAAAGTGCTTCATGCCCATATGCAAATCCTGCAAACACTAGCTCCATTCCAGTTTAGTGACTCCACACCAGTTGTTGCCACAGCCCTTTCTCCTCTCCCAGCTGACTAGCAGCTCTTGTTTACTGGTTGGATACTGGTTGGAAGGGGGGGGGAGAGACTTTGCAAGAACTAGTTACATATATATATTTTTTGTGCACAAATCTCTTGCTTTCTTTAGGTTTGTTTTGGTATTTTTGCATGATTTTCAGAGAGAGGAGACCAGGAAGAGGAGGAATCTGCAATTCCCACATTCTTGTCGTACTGATCATGAGGTTTCTTTTTTCCTCTCGTGTGGGGTGAAGACATTTTTAAGTGATCCAGTCTTTTAGGATCATGCACTGGGCCCCATGTAACAATTCACACATGCATTCTCCAGCACAGATCTGCATTGTTAATGCTGCGGAGATCTCAAATTAATCAACCTAAAAGGAAGTGTCCTTTCTCACACCCCTGCTAATTTTGGTTGTGGAAAAGGAATTTATAAAAAAAAATATATATATAATTATTCCTGGATTCTTTTTTTTGCTTTTTCCTGCTGCAAGACTCAGGAAGTGATTTTTTTGTTTTGGTGTGGTTATTCTGGATTATCATTTTTTCCTGTGTTCAGTGAGAAGGAAATAATAAAAAAAAATTGGCTCTGGTGTACAGAAGAAAGGATACTATATAACCAGACTCCCTTTAGCTGAGAAAGCAACTGGGCCTGCTGTTCAAAACAACATCTGATTGTGGACAGAAAAAAAGGAAAATCTACAAAATTACACAAGAATTCATATCCAAGAAGAAAAAACAGGATTTAAATCACAGAAAAGGGGGAAATTAGTGTACACATTTTTATTTATTTTCCAAATTTGAAGCTGTATTTATATAAAGCCATGCTGCCCCAGTTTTTGAGCTGTCAGGAGGATCACATCATTAAATAAGATTTTGGGGTGGGGGTTGTTTATTTTTTGGGAAGGGGGTAGATTATTCCCCCCCTGTTTATTTGGAAGTCAGACTCTCAGTCTCTGCTGTGACCCCTCCAGGATCCAAACACACAAGGAGAAGGGCCCAGGAATGGGACAAGGTGTGACAGGGGGTGAGGGGCACCCCAATAATAACCCCAACCCTAAACTGGCCTGGAAGAGCTTGCTGGGGATCCTCACCATCTTATTACTGGTTCTGTGTGGCCAAAGCAATGGCAAAAGTGAGTATATGTACAGCCCTAATGTTCTATTACCTTTATTATAAAATAATAATATAAAAATATGTGTGTAGTAGTGTTTCCAAAAGTACTTAAAGTGTCAGCTGGAAGGGTGAGCTTGTCTATGTGTAGCAACTATTAACATTATTACACCTGTATTTGTTTTTTATTTGTTATATATATGTGTGTGTGTATATATATATATATATATATATATATAGATATATATGTGTGTGTGTGTATGTAGATTTAATTTTATATAGATACACACATATAAACACACACTATGGCCCTCATTCAATTGTGATTTGGCCAATTGAATAGTGCTCTAAATAAGCACATAACATATTTTTTTAAATAAGTTTTTAGTTAGTGAAAACCTTGTTTTTGGATAGATGTTTACTAAGTAAAAACTTATTTTAAAAAATATGTTATGTGCTTATTTAGACCCCTATTCAATTGGCCAAATTGCAATTGAATGAGGGCCTATAAATGTATATATACATTTACAAAACTATTTTAGTGTACAATTTTATATATATATATATATATATATATATATATATATATATATATATATATATGCACACACACACACACATGCTGAAACATAATTATATTGAAATACACAATGTATATAAAATGTAATATCACACTATATATGTATGTGTGTGTGTATATATATATATATATATATATATATATATATATATATATATATATGTATGTGTGTATATATATATATATATATATATATATATAGTGTATTCTGTATACAGTCCCCATGCCCTATGTGCGGTAATGGCCGGCTGTGAGGCCCTTTTTGTGTAATGCTGTCTCTCTGACATTCCTTCCTGCAGCCCTCCGTCTCTGTCTATCATGTCAGGCCTGTACAATACAATGTCTATGCGTCTATTTCCAGGCCTCCCGGGTTCCCGCAGCCCCACTCTCCCCGGTCTCGGTGAGAGGGGGAGGGGGCGGCAGTGAAACTCGAGGTGCAGGCTGCGCTGTACAGGTTAGGCCGCGCTGGCGGTTTCGATCTAGAAGAGCTTGTAAACATGTTGGGGGAGGGGCCGGGCTGGTGCTGGAGCCGTCGCCTGTCATACACTGAGAGCAGGATAAATGGAAAAACACAGGGCTCAGTGTGACTAATGTGAGAGCACAGCAGCAGTTGTGACCCACCATACACATGATACTATTATACAGTGATGTGCATTATACATACTATCACTGTTTGGCCATAGTGACATCTAATATGTCAGATACTGGAGCAAATAAAGTACATATACAGGACTCCTAGGTGTTGTTTCTAACAATCTAATAGTGATTATTCTATATGATGTATGAATGCACAGCCTGCCTAAACACGCAGGCTACCTATTAATGTATCCAGGGCTCCCTGGCTACTACAGGTGACTTCTGGCTCATAAATACAATATCTCAAATCCTAAAATACATGATGGACTCAACTTATCACCTGCTGTCACCAGTGGTCCATGAACTCCATCCAGGTCGTTAGTACAAGTTGGCTTCATTTGGATGGATTAGGAAACTTAATAACAATGCATGAAACAAGCAGTACAGAAGTACATAGACCCACATCTTATGGTATATAAATGCACAGGTTAGACAGAGATTATTAAGGAGCAGAATAATCATTTTGTGAAGACCCTCTGCGACATAGAAATAGTCCTCTGAGACTCTGGGCAACTTGCAGGTTCATCAGAAAAGTCAATTTAGTCTATTCTTGTTAGATAAGTTCATCTTGCACTACAGGAAGTGGATATGTTTCCTGTAATGTTATGCAAACTCTACATTTGTGCTTATCTGCATGTGTAATCAATCACAATAGACACAGGCAAATGAAAAAACACTCTTTTATAATGACTTGTTTGTGTATAAATACAGGGAGGCATGCTTTGGATGAAACAGTTTGTGATATCGTGGAGGAATGTGAAAAGGATAATATATTTTTATTAACATGTACATTAGCTAAATAAATGTTTTCTTGATATAGCAGACACTTGTTTCTTTAGAAGGGTTCATTTAAATTAGTTTTTTTGGGTTAGTTGAACACATACACAATTGTTTTGCCTTTGTGCCTCTCATTGTAACATATATATATATATATGTATAACCATTCATTTTACATATATTACCCTGTCTCCTTATAGTTTCCCCTATTTTATAATTTGTACATATGGTAACAACTGTTGCCTCATAGTCTAAAATCCTCGCCATAATTATATATATATATATATATATATATATATATATATATATATATATATATATATATATATACCCAAGGTACTCCTGTTTATCTGTTTTTGTTTCATGAGATACTACCACACACTAGTTTTATTGTATTTGAGTTTTTACCCTCTAAGTTCATAACCTTGTTCCGTTTATACATGACAGATATTTTTCAGTCCTGTCATTTTTTTAAACTAAAATCCCTGTAATGCATGTGAATGTATTTTTGTTCTGGGGGTTAATAGCAACATAGAATCTGAGCGTACATCAGGGTCGCTTAACATTTCTCATTTAAAACCACAAATTGTATTTGGTTCTAGTGTCTAACCCAAGCATGTTTGAATGACACTATAATATCAAGCTCACAACCTCTTCAGGGAGGCTGCTCCTTGTATACTCTGTCACAGTAGTTTTTACATGTGGCTGCTAAGCCTCATTTCCTTCAGTAGCATAGCCACCTTTGCCAGAGAGTTCTACAATTTGCCCCTCCTTTGAATAACTCTCTTTTTTTCTTCCTTAGAGATAACAGGGTTATCTCTTGTCAACTGTAACCCTCTTGCATTTTATTGCATTAAAATAATCTTTTGATTTATAAGGTGTTGAAACCTGTATGCATGTGCATGTTTCAAATGTTCCCTTCTTATCTCTATGTATTAATGTTGTTTTATCATACCTGGTCTGTTTTTATTGCATGTGATATTTTAGAAGCACTTCATCAAACTATATATTGTTGTCAGTGAAACTTGACTTTTTATCATCGTATATGTGTAGTGTAGTGACCAGAAAACATATCAACATAATATAAATCAGTATGCATTTTACATTTTGAGGTCAATCATTGTATTAGGGACCACAGAAGTTTTTTTATGTATAAAAATATACATGACAACTAATCAAACCATGTAGGAACTTTACATGATGTTTTAGGAGCTGTAGTACCCTGATATAAATGTATTTTCCCACTCAATATAGCTGTGCATACTGTAGAATAGAGAGAGACAGCATGTAACCCTATATTATCCTTTTCTTTTGAGTGTTAAATCTTATTACACTTCTGTAACACCACTTCCTCCCCCTTACATAGGCGTATTACTCTTGTTGCCCCCCCCCCCCCCCCCCCCAAAAAAAAAACATTTACACCTTCCCAATTAGATTCTATCTTAAATCCTTCTTCCACACTGAAATTTACCGTTTTCAGTATCCATCAAAAAAGCTAAACGCCTTATGGAGCCATTGTGAGGACTTTGGGGCACCATATGCAATGCTTCAAATTAAATATGTTGGTAGTTATTACACTTAAACACAAGATCACAGTCTATGGTACATGTAATGCTAGTGGTACTCAAGGTGCATCTTGGTTATAAATGACATCCTTCTCGTTTCCTTCCATGGATGCTCAGAGTCAGTAAAGGTTCTGTAAGACTGAGGACTTTCAGCTTGTTCAGGGTTTGTAGTCGTTCTGAAGGACATGCATGGGTAAATTTGTATTATGGTAATAACACCATAATTGCCATAATTTGGCAAAGCAGGAAAAGTGTGGAATCTGCTTTAGGATACTTTGTTGCATCTCCTAGGATATATCACTTTGTTCACTTGTACAGGTATACAGACATTTTCAAGTCTTATACATTGTAATATGTCTGCCACTTTCCAAATGTCCCACCATATGTGTATCATTTGATACAATCCTCACAGATTGTCTTTAAACTTGATAAGGTACATAAAATATACATATTGAAAAAGTAAAAAAAAAAAAAGTGGTTTGGTGGAATTATAGTCTCTTTA
This sequence comes from Discoglossus pictus, assembly GCA_027410445.1. Taxonomy (NCBI): domain Eukaryota; kingdom Metazoa; phylum Chordata; class Amphibia; order Anura; family Alytidae; genus Discoglossus; species Discoglossus pictus. The sequence goes on from CM050163.1 coordinate 288,723,119, forward strand.
TCCTACCTCTTTCCTGATAAGGGGGGTTGTTGGCTGTTGAGTCTTATTGTGTAGTGTCAGATCTTTGCTAACCCCTTGATTGCTATCTTTGTAGATGTCTATTCATGTTGATTTGATGTATGTGATCTTCTTTCGCAGCTTATCATAGATATCATATATATAGTTGTCAGTGTGGGGAACATTTACGATGTTGGTCACGTTTGCGGGCCACGCAAAGCGAGGCAAGCCATTATGGGCCGCAATTGCGAGGCCCGCAGGACTTAAGCTGCAATGAGCACCGAAGGTGCACGCAGGACTTATGACCTGTACATCTTAGGACCGAAACCCGTACATACGCTGTGCACCTCTAAAAAATCAGATTTTTAACGGCCGAACCACAGAACGCCAAAGACCTGAAAATGACAACAATTATGCCTCAAATTAACTTACACACTCACACACAGCACAGTGGGAGAGGCAGAGAGCCTGTGAGTCACGTTGCAAGTTACTTTGAGCCATATTAGCCATTTTTTAACGATCGAAAATCGCCTACATGCCCCCCCCAAAAAATGGCTGTTGAAAAAACGCAACGAAAACAAGGCCAAAGGATGTAAAAAACTAGCCCGTAGAAAGTAACAACGAGCCCTAAGCAGTAACACAACCCAAGGCAGTAACACAACCCAAGACCGTACCATTCAAGTGCGACGCCTATAAAGTACACAGGGTGAGAGGCTTGCAATGAGCTCCGAAGGTGATCATTGCAAAGCAGGAAAGTTGTGGCTCGCAATGAACGCCAAAGGCTCTCTGTGTAGGGCTCGCGATGAGCGCCAATTGTGCTCAGAGGGCCCATAGCCTTGCATTGTGTGGCAGACAGCATTCCCTTGCTTACAATTTTACTCCTGTCATTTTTGACGGGAAATTTTCTAGTATATACACATATTCATTTGCTGTTAAACATTGACAAATACATATGTGTGACAGGACATTGCTTTCTAAAGGGATACATGTAACAAGACAGTAAAAAAATATAAGGCACTAATCAAATTGAGTATGTTTTCTACCCATTATTAGGTGTAGTTCTTCAACAGAAAATAATGTAAATATTGAACTATAATGGCCATTTAAGATAGTAAACAGTAAATGGTGGTGCTGTGAATAACAGACCTCTATTTAATCTTATGAGTGCTCTTCTCCTAACAGGTCTGGAACCCTATATTTGCACAGGGGGCCTCCATGAACTTTGTACTGGAAAAGGCCTTCACCTAATATGGATTCCTGATTCATAGTAGCTCTAGACATGCCTTATTCACTGTCTGTCTTAAACACTGCTGATTAGATATAGGTGTTCCCCTATATCTGTAATTCTGAACCTCCATACAATCTCTACTAAGGACGTCCTATAGTGCTGGCTGATTGAGCTTCCACTTGGTTAAAATTAGACCATTTCTTTTTCTCTGCAGAGTTTATATAATTGTGTACTATGCAATGCTTCATCTGTTCTATGTTGATAATATGTTAAGAAAATCTTCAGCGCTTGTTTATTACTAAACCTATGTGAGCCTATTGGTGTGCAGCCACATATATTATCAATGTGCCCCTATATGCTTTAAGGTACATTAATGGTTCTGTTCTGTTTAATTTATTATGTATGGTATTTAGAAGGGGGGGGATTTGTCTGACGCAAGTCATATATTGTAATCCTTTGGTTGCCAAATTTATACCTAGATTAGAGCCAGCTAAACTTTTGTTTAGGAGCTAGGAAATATATCCAATCCCTTTTTAAAGTTATCTACTGAATCAGCTGTCACATCCTCCTTTGGCAGAGAGTTCTACGATTTGCCCTTCCTGTGAATAACTATTTTTTCTTTCTTTGACATGACAGGGTTACCTCTTGCCAACTGTAACCCCCTTGGCAAAAAAGGTCACATGACAAAACCTTATATTGATTTTGGAAGTATTTATACAGGGTTATCATATCCCCACTTAGTGGCCTTTTCTTATAATTTGGCTTGTCTCTGTTGATTACTTAATCCCTCCATCGTCATTATCACTATTCTTGTTCTTCTGTGTGCATTTTCTAGCTATAGCTTTTAAAGTGGTGGCCTAAACTGTCCTCCATATTCCAAATGAGGGCGTACTATGTATTTGTATAGTGGCAGAATTATATTTGCTTCCCTGGCTTCTATACCCTTCTTAATACATGCTAATATTGTAATTGTCTTTGCAGATGCTGACAGGCATAACAAACCGTTTTAGACAATCACACCTAAATCCTCTTCTATCTCTTATACTCCTAGATTTGTTCCATTTAGATTTATACGTTTCATTTGTCTGATTTAATTACCTTGACCTATTTAGAATTGTCAACAAATATGGAGATATTACTCTCCAGTGCTACTTGTACAAATTATTAATAAATATGGCAGAGAGTTCTACGATTTACCCTTCCTGTGAATATCTCTCTTCTTTCTTTGAGATGCCAGGGTTACCTCTTGTCAATTGTAGCCCTCTTTGTCACACGACAAAGCCTTATATTGTTAAAAAGCAGTGTACTTAACCCCGAGGAACCCCACTTACCACATTAATCCAATCAGAGAACTTGGATCTTAAATAAGACTTCCATGAGCATATATTTATTGCTATTCATGTATACTTTAGTTTGCACAATAGTCTTCCATGTTGCACTGTATGAAAAGCCTTTGCAAAATCTAAATACACTACATCAACTGAGTTGCCTTGATCCAAGCTCCTACTTGCCTCTTCATAGAAACTAGATCCATTTGACATGACCTATCCCTCATAAATCTGTGTTGGCTTCTACTTACAATCCCTTAATAGTCCTTCTAAAAGCTTTCCCACTACTGATTTGAGGCTTTCCAGTCTAAAGTTCCCTGGATTTGCTCTGTTTTCCTTCCAAATTTACATCCATCTTTCTAACAAGGTTAAAAAAAAAAAAAAGTAAAATATGGCAAGTTGACATCCAGTTTTCTTTAAATTGCATTGTTTGAAAACTTACACTGGAAATTCTACATTTTTTTAGTTAAACACCTGTTTTCAGCAATGATTATAAGCTGCATGTTTTTGTTAAGTAACATTTTTTGAATTCCACAGAGTTGATGTCTTGTTTGAATTTGTATGTGTTTGCCATAAGTACTTTGGTGTTATTGGATTGTTTAGCTTTGTAAAATGTTGTTGTTTTTTATATTTTGTATTGAAGGATCGCTGAATCCTGTATGTTCATTTTAGTAGGCATTTTACATATAAGAATGGGGAACTACATTGTTTGAGAAACCAGCGATCAGAAGAATGCTTCTACTTTATATACAGTATCTTAGGCTTTTCCTGCAGCATTTGAGCACAAATCAATTCATATAGTTTGATGTTTTTGACACCAATGCTGGCAGTGAATTAAAGGGCCACTGTATTTCTAATTTTATTGTATGGTGCTTTGAGTAACTAAGCTTCATAATGGGCAAAATGTTCTTAGAAACTTACAAATATATTCATTTATTCTTTACTGGACTGTTTTTGTCATAGGAATGTGTCTTTGTAACCAATGATCTTTCCATTAGTCCTACTGAAAGCACTGGCATTTTTGTATATTGTCAAGATAGAAGCTTTCTGTGCATTCAAACTCTCACCGAACTTCAGGAAGTAGATCAGTAGAACCTGAAATGGTATGTTCTGCAACAGCATAATTACTTATAAAAGGTAAAAAAAATAATCTGTATTCATTTCTTTGCAATACTGCAAGACTGAAACAATTGACTTACAATATACATTGTGCAATTGTACCTGACTGAAGCTTAGATTCTATTGTTGTGGGCAAATTTAACACATTTCTCATAATTACAAGTATATAAACTATAAAAAAAAAAAAAACAACAACATTTGTGTGGGAATATTTATTAAATATTTCATAAGGAGAATAGTCTTAAAACTGTTTTCAGAAGCCATGGAGTAAGTGCATTACTCTAGATTTATTTTGCTCAAACAGGCATAGCTAATGTACTAGAAAGGAAAATGCTATATATAAATAAATAGAATTGCTTTGGTTGTTGTTTAAAAAATGTGTGGAAATATTAGATAATTTAATTGCTTGAGTTTTAGATATTTTAAGTATAACATCCATAAAGGCACTGTCCTCTAGCTGTGTTTATTTGGGACCATTATTTATCTCTAAAAGAAGTTGAGCATGCCCTGTTAAATAGTAATAGTCACATAGGCTCGTACATTTCAAAGTTTTTATCAGTATTTTTATCAATGCCAACTGGGCATGCTCTTCTTCTTTATCATAATTATTAATAAATAATGAATGACCATAGAGCTAGAGAGTGGGAGTTCCTTGATAAATAATGCATGCCTAAAATATCAGTTTAAAAAACATTTATTTATATATATATATATATATATATATATATATATATATATATATATATATATATATAATTTTTTATTTTATATATACTTCGTACGTATTCTCTTAATTACAACCTATTAGTTAATTTTTGCAATAACTAGGACCTTTATGTGTCCCTTTACAACAAGTCTCTGCATATATCTCTCTATGTATCTAGCCAATATTGGCTAAGTCTCAAGTGTAAGTTTGATATATGTTTGCCAAGTTCTGCCTTTAAATTATCAAGGAGCCAAGGAAAGTGTTAAATGTGTTAATGTCACTGTCAGATACAAATCACCTAGTTCACAGTATGAGGAAGTTAATATTTAGTGCAAACAACTTACAAATTTCTTGCCTGTTTTTTTTCTTCCATTTAATTAATACCTACACTTGTCTAAAAATGGGGGGAATATTGGCAATTAAAGGATTGGCAGCATCACCATGTTTAATATTGCTGTGATATAATTAATTACCTTCAATTTACTTTGCTTGACATTTCTTTAGTTAACTTGGTTTGGTATCTGTTCTAAAACCTGCTTGAACATTAAAGCACCGTAGAGTTCCTTTTAAAGAACTTGACTTTTTGATCTGCCCAACTCAGGGATTGTCAAAACGAGGACCTAATCAGGACCCCTGTTCCGTTTCTAGCAGACCCCCATTGCATTGTTACATTTATCATTTATCTCAACTGAAGTTTCTGGATTTTTAAATAAATGCATGCTGTTCTTTTCTTGAGATCCCTTCATGATGACATTTTCTTGTGTCTTTCTCAATTCCATTATATTAGGTATTTATAACAAATTAAATATGGATTCTGGTTACTGGACATTTGTTCCATTATTGCACTCCTTCCTATCACTTCATCATTTACTTCCATTTCTGTCTGTTAATCTGAAATATGTAAAAAAAAAATCTCAGAAAAGGCTTAACCTAATTAAACAAATGTTATTAAATATCTTTTCGAAATGATTTCTCCCACCATTTTCACAAATGGTCGCTCTCCTTTGGAACACAGTCTACTAATGATTTAATTACGTTCCATTTATTAGCTCACTCTGGTTATTGAGGTTTCTTACAAATGGAACACTTCCTTTCCTCTTAAAGTGCTTTAACAAGGGAAACGCGGGGCGAGGATAGAGCAACAGATGTAATTGTAAGCAGCACTCTTACTTTTTTAGACCTAAATTATTCAGGGGACACTGTGATCATACTTCTCTCAGCAGTTTATTGCATCATACTGATTTTTCTTCTGACTGAGGCAATTATGAAAAAGTGGTAGCCACCAATGCTGCCATTGTATACTATCATTACATGCGTTTACAGGCTTTTCTGGCAGTGAAGGTGTTAAAAACCAACACTAAAGGTTTAACATATAAGCTTTTTAGTAGTCACACCAGTATTTATTTATTTTTTTAAAGGGGGGGGGGGGGTTACAATTACCCAAAAAAACAAGTAAAGTTCAATGCACAGTTTGCGGTCCAAAGTTCTGCTGTTCCCTGCCGTCAACAAATAGCAAGCAAATGCAGATTCATTCTGTTTAGGAGAGAGGGAAAAATAAGTAAAATATTAAAAAAAACACCAGCAGATTAGTGCAAATCTGGAGTTGGGGGTCATGCTGAGTTTTGGCATTAACGGATTAAGAAGAAGTATCAATTAACACCTTTTGATTTATGACCACTGGAGGCCTAATGCTTTGGTCTGGGTCGTTAGAAAGTTGGACACACAGAAAGGTCGATGAGTTTATAGTTGAGAAAAAAAATAACCTCCTGCATAGGGGCTGAGTGTTAGATAGGTGCCGTTCTCAGAGGTGCTGCAGAAAATCTCCCGTAAAGGGCAAAGAATGTATTACTTTCTATGGCTAAACCAAATCTCACAATTTAAAACAGGGGACTGATCCCTCAGACATGTTACAAACACAGCTGATAATGGCTGTAAAAGAGATAGACAATTTAAAATGTCATTAGTATGTATGTCCAAGTGAAATTGATGCCTTGTCACAGTCATTAGCGCAGTTTGGTCATTGAAGCGACTGAGCCCTTAAACATGTCACTGCCATTAGTGTGCTGGTCCTCTGAGGGACTGAGCCATTGGACGTGTCCCTACCATTAGTGCACTGGTCCTAGGAGGGACTGGGCCATTGGATGTGTCACTGCCATTAGTGCACTGGTCCTAGGAGGGACTGGGCCATTGGATGTGTCACTGCCATTAGTGCACTGGTCCTTGGAGGGACTGAGCCATTGGACGTGTCCCTACCATTAGTGCACTGGTCCTAGGAGGGACTGGGCCATTGGATGTGTCACTGCCATTAGTGCACTGGTCCTAGGAGGGACTGGGCCATTGGATGTGTCACTGCCATTAGTGCACTGGTCCTTGGAGGGACTGAGCCATTGGACGTGTCACTGCCATTAGTGCACTGGTCCTTGGAGGGACTGAGCCATTGGACGTGTCCCTACCATTAGTGCACTGGTCCTAGGAGGGACTGGGCCATTGGATGTGTCACTGCCATTAGTGCACTGGTCCTAGGAGGGACTGGGCCATTGGATGTGTCACTGCCATTAGTGCACTGGTCCTTGGAGGGACTGAGCCATTGGACGTGTCCCTACCATTAGTGCACTGGTCCTAGGAGGGACTGGGCCATTGGATGTGTCACTGCCATTAGTGCACTGGTCCTAGGAGGGACTGGGCCATTGGATGTGTCACTGCCATTAGTGCACTGGTCCTTGGAGGGACTGAGCCATTGGACGTGTCACTGCCATTAGTGCACTGGTCCTTGGAGGGACTGAGCCATTGGACGTGTCACTGCCATTAGTGCACTGGTCCTCGGAAGGACTGAGCCATTGGGCATGTCACTGCCATTAGTGCACTGGTCCTAGGAGGGACTGGGCCATTGGACGTGTCACTGTCATTAGTGCACTGGTCCTAGGAGGGACTGGGCCATTGGACGTGTCACTGCCATTAGTGCACTCGCCCTAGGAGGGACTGGGCCATTGGACGTGTCACTGCCATTAGTGTACTGGTCCTCAGAGGGACTGAACCATTGAATGTGTCACTGCTATTAGTAGACTGTGGTCCTAGGAGAGACTGATCTCTTGGACTAGTCACTGCCATTAGTATACTTTAGTTCTAGGAGGGACTTAGCCTTTAAATATGCCATTGCCATTAGTACACTACGATCTTAGGAAGAACAGATAATTTCAACATTGCCTTCATTAGTGCACTTTGGTCCCAGGAGGGTAAGCCATTGAAATAGGATCATGTTTATATACTTGTATTGCTCATATTTTGCACAAGGTTGTGTGAATTTAGCAGCCAGTTTGTTAAAGGGAGGCTTAATCCTCAAAACACATGTCAATTTGAAGCCAAAATGGTTTTGAATTAAGCCATGATATCTCATCTCTAAAATATCTCTGTACAGAAATAGTGAACCAAAAAGTGCTTGTTGATTTAATAAATTATCCCTTTGTTTTTCTGTGGGGTGGCTCAAGCAATTTAGATTGAATTAGTGATTCCCAGAAATGGACAGAAGCAGTAGTCCCAAGTCTATAAGTGGCTTCAAAATAAAAACATAGTTTTCTTTGTCCACTTTCTTATCGGTTTACCAGTTTAAACTTTTTACCACATTGCTTGCAACAATTCCTCTTCTCTGAGCATATCCTAATGCTTGCAGATTTACGGTGCAAGAGCTCAGCCTCCCTTTCCCCCTCCCTGGTAAGGGGATCCATGTGAGGTTACGTGTATGTGAATCCCGTGTTTGATGCATGTGTGTGATGAGATCACTGCTTCTTGCAAAGGGAATCTGATATTTAGAGAAGAGATTAATACAGTATTCACTTCTCTGAGTCTATTTATGTCTTCGTTTGTATGTGTGGCAGTGGATGGGTTAATGGTGGCTGCTTCGGAGAGAGCGCGTGTATGAACTAGTTGTGGGGACAAGAGCCTGGAGGTGTTTGAGATGGGTGGGGGGTGCATTGTGCGTAATTCAGGAAGGAAATTTAAAAACTTGCGAATTCCAAAACATTTTTGTCATCTGGGTTTTTAACCACTTTACCGCCAGGGAACGTGCATCTAGGATGTTTGGAAAGCATGTGATGATGACCCCGGCAAAGTTTGTTGAATTATGTATATGCAAAGATTAGCCCTGTGTGATTGACAAAACTGTTCACGTAAGGAAAAGTACTTGAAAAATACTAGCATTTAAAAAAAAAAAAAAAAGCTCTAGTCCCGTGTGAAAGTCTTAAACAATCTCAGTGTGAGACACAAAGTAGTGCGTGTTTATACTACAAGGAAACGTTCAAGTCAGAGGAAAGAAAACGTCTTTGTTTCTCATGCCTGATCAGATCAGTTGTCCTGTTGTAAGAATGTGTCCGTAGCATGGTTATTCAACCTTTCACATTAGACCATTAGGATGGCTCAATTCAGATCAACATATTGCTTGTTTTATATCCTTTGTCTGTATCTGAAGAACTGCCATGTTCGTGGCTGGACAGCAGATAGTAAAAATACAACTGTAAATTCAAATTGGTATTAGTTTGTTTCATTTTATCCATTTTCCACCCATTTTTATGATATCACTATGCCTTCTCCAAAAAATAGGAAAGCTACCTAACTTTTATAAACCGATAGATGCTATTTATTCTGTGCTACTGTATATCACATGGTATATTTTCATCCATGCACATTTACTTTTTTGATGAATGTTTAGTTCTTTATCACAAAATAGAACAGACTCCTGCACTACCTGTAAATTTAGATTAATTTTGAGACAAGGTGTTACGGACTAATGATCCACAGGATTTCACCAAAATTCTTATAAACGTTTGCCTTGATAATGATTGATTTCTCTTTGATTGCTGAGACACATATGGTCATATTAGCAGTCATATTTTGATCACATGCAAGAATAATTCAGTATTTATATGTGCAAGCTTCCTTGATACAGCTCTCCCTTATCTTTGGAGTGAGAAGTATAATGTTTGCTATATTTGTCAGGCCAGTGTTGTTGTGAAATAATTAACCCTCTCACGTGGGATGTTGGTTACATTTTGCTCTATTATCTTCTTGCAGTAAACGTTGTCCTTTTGCTTCTCCCCTAGTCCGCCTCCTTCTCTCTACCACCCACACATTCCCTCCCCACTGCCACTTGCGCGCTTTCTTTCTGAGTCTCCCTCTCTTTTTTTTTTTTCCCTCTCCCTCTCTCCTGGGCCCCTTCCCGGCTGGTTTGATGTCAGTGGATAGAGTACGCTCAGAGAATCTGTCCTACTGCAAGGGGGGCCAGGGCCTCTCCCTCCATTTACACACGTTTGTCCTAAGTTGGGCAACAATTTTAAAACACAAAATAAAGCAAGGGAGTGTTGTCCAGGTTTCCAACAGGACCTCTTGGAAATCAGCCATCATAATTATATCATATCTATAAAAACCAAGCGCTGACCTTACAGAGCTCTCCCAGAATGCTTAGCTTAAGGGGGCCCAGCACCACTCTGTTATGCTCTTGTATTCACTGCTGCCTCCTCAGTCATTGCTCACTTGTCACTACGTTACCTGGCATGGAAGGCAACGTCCTAGTCATGTATGTTTGGCTTTCAATAATCCTTTGTGTGTGGCAGGAAAAGTGTGTGATTACTACACTTTTCAGTAATAGGGCTAAGGAACCCCACCCCTCCATGTTATATGCCCCGCTGCAACTGAGCTTTGTAGCATGGAAACGTAGATTGCAGAATACATCTTTGTGTATAATTAAAGTGCCTGGCAATTCTTTAGTTACAAAACTAATTTAAACAAAATCAAGAAGAAAAATTGAAGTATCCTGAGCTTCAGAAATCTGTTCAGCATAAGCCTGAGATAAGAGTGAGCACTAAATTTATTTTGGGGATAAGGTGATGAGGTGCACTGCTAGGTGAGGAACTTTAGCTTTTTTTGAACATGGTATGTTGGGAGTAAAATCTCTGAGTAAGGCATTTTCTACCAGTATGGAAGAATCCTTCGAACCTAGATGCCTGGATTACTGTTTTTTTTTTCAAGACTATAATACATAGTATGATAAGATTAGATGGGTTTATTAGTTTGTATTTACCATCACAATGCTTCTATATATTTATGTGCACATAACACCTTCCTGGCTCCCCAAAAAATGTTTTTTTATGTATTTTACCCAACCTTGCGACCTACACCCACAGAGGAATGTTGTTGAGGGTGGTCAGATTCCTTTTGAAGTGTTTTTGTTAGTAAGTTCAAAGCCTGAACTCTGAGTCAGGAGGGCAGTATGTCCTCACAACTGATATGGCATTGGTTTAACAATATACCTCTGCTCTCACTCTATAAGAATTGGTGTCCGGGTCCCTCTGGAGTTCAGTGAGACCACCGTGTCTTTGGAAGGCAGCAACATTTGGTGGCAAAGTAAGATCTAGTGAGTTTTGTGGGAGTGGTCTGAAATGCCACCATAGAGACTATCCCATAATGACCTGGCTGGAGTAATAAACAGGAACTTGACACTCCTATTTGTACTAACTGAAGTATTGATCTTCAGGAACAAACATTAGTTGACTTAGTTGCCCTCCATTTAGTTGCGTGTCCATAACAGGCTTGATAATGCATACAGGTTTGTCCTAAATCTATATACAGGCTTCAGAAAGCGAGCAGTTGAAGCATGTGGGACTTACGACCTATAGGACTTAGGACCAAAACCCGCACATACACTGTGCGCCTCGCAAAAATCCGGCTTTAATGGTCGAACCACGGAACTGGAAAGACCTAAAAAAACAACAAATATGCCTCAAATTAACTTACACACTCACACACGGGGAGCCTGTGAGTGAGGTTGCAAGTTAATTTGAGCCATATTTGTAGTTTTTTCACAATCGAAATTCACGAGGAAAAAATGGCTGCCGAAAAAACGCAACAAGACGAAAACGAGGCAGAAGGACGGAAAAGTAGCCGGAAGGATGTAAAAACAAGCTCTAAGCAGTAACACTTAACGAAAGCCAGTAACACTTAATCCAAGGCACTAACACAACCAAAGACACTAACACAAGTGTGAAGCCTATAAAATACACAGGGGCCAAAGGCGCTCATCGTGGGACTCGCGATGAGCGCTGAAGGTGATCATTGCAATGCAGCAAAGTTGCGGCTCGCGATGGGCGCCAAAGGTGCGCAGAGGGCCAATAGCCTTGCATTGTGTGGCAAACCGCATTACCAGGATTACAATTTTATTCCCGTCATTTTTGATGGGCAATTTCTTAGTATACATATAAAGAGAAAGACCAGAATACCTGGGAAAACATATGCAAACAAATGTGATTTTCTTAGAGGTTGTTGTGTGTTCTTATGAACGATGCCCTTAAGTTTTATTTTCTAAACCTTGTAAGTATATAAAACATGTTTTTTTTGGGTGGGGGGGGGGTGAATTTTCTAATTTGTCTGGTTAAAGAGACACCCCTCAGCACACACCCTCCAGTATTGTGGTCTTTTCAAGCTTGTCATTTTTTGCATTCCTCATATAAGGCTCATACCACAGTCACTGCTGTCGGGGGAGTGAGGGGGGGGGGGGGGTAAAGATATGAATGTCCTCATCTTCACATCTTTGGACTCTGCAGCACCACTCCCAAAGCTGTAAATTCCATTTCTTTTGTTCCTTAGAAATCTGAAATTGGCCTAGGGAAATACATACAGAAAGCAGTGCCACACTGTTTATTTTTTTGTGAATCCTTATTGAGAGTATAATAAAAGATGTGCTGAGGGAGAGAGTATAGCATGCAAGTCCCACTTAAACACAAGTTGCTCTTACAGAAAAGAGAATTCTTACAGATGCTTATTGCTACAAAACCTCTACATATCAGATGATGTGAGATTCTGCAGAACACAGAAAATGTGTAAGTTTCACAGGCTAGAACTACAATTTGCCTTTTTAAACTAATCGGATCACGTTGTTCAGAATTCTCAGTGTGAGTGACAGAAATGGAACACAGTTTTTGCTTCTAATGGTGACTTCTCTCCTCATACAAGAAACTGGCAAAATAGGCTAGTTCCATTTGTACAAAATCTTAGATAATCTTCTCTACGTTCTCTATCATAGTTCCCCTGTTTTTACCTTTTCCTACTCTAACACCTACTGCTTATATCACAAACACACATTACACTGATTAATTTTGTACACACACATACTTATATTATTTAATAGTAAATCTTGCTTTCCATACCCCAGTGCTGCTTACATAGGCACAGTGTACCTACCAATAGAAACACTGCATTTGAGGTACCCTTTAAGGGCAACTAATAATAAAGGTTACCCCGTTTATTGTTTCCTCTATATATATATATTTTTTTTTTTTTGATGGTCCCTATTGAATTATCAGGTGTTAAGCACCATTTGAAAATCATTTTTTGAAATAGTAGTTTATTTTAATATTAAAAACAGGGAACCTTTCATGTCCCTTTTTAATGTGTGATCTTAGACTTGGGACCTTCCAGCTTGTTTCAATGTTTGTTTCATTCTTTTTTTAGTATGTACTAGTGAAATCTGTGTTGCAAGCCACTTTGCATAAAAATGTTGTGTGTGATTGTAGCACAAGAACAGAGTTGTCAACTCTTTTTGCATCAGACTGAGAGGATGTATTGTCGTTGTTGTTGTTGTTCAGTCGTGACCGACTCTCCATGACTTCATGGACCACAGCACTCCAGGTGCATCTCTGTCACTGTCACTGCCCCTCTGAGCTCCATCAGGTTCATGTTCATTGCTTCAGTGACCTCATCTATCCATCTCCGCCTCTGTCATTCCCTTCTTCTTGTGCATTCAATCTTTCCCAGCATAAGAGTCTTTTCTAGGGAATCCTGCCGTCTCATGATATGACCAAAATATTTGAGCTTCAGCGTCATGATCATACCTTCTAGTAAACAGTTTGTCTTGATTTCCTGAAGTATTGATATATTGTATCTTCTTGCAATCCAGGGGACTCTAAGCAGTCTTCTCCAACACCACAATTCAAGGGCGGCACACAGACTTCTTTATGGTCCAACTCTCACATCCATATGTTACTACTGGGAAAACCATAGTTTGAACTATGCGGACCTTTGTTGATAGCTTATTATCTTTACTTTTTACTAGCTTGTCCAAGTCTGCCATAGCTTTCCTTCCCAGAAGCAAACATATTTTAATTTCATGACTATAGTCACCATCTGCAGAGATCTTGGATCCAAGGAAAAAAAAAATCTGTCACTGCCTCTACTTCTTCCCTGTCCATCTGCCAGGAGGTGAGAATGCCATGAACTTTGTCTTTTTAACGTTGAGCAGCAGGCCAACTTTTGCACTCTCTTCTTTTGCCGTCACCAATAAGTCCTTTAGTTCCTCCTCACTTTCAGCCATCAGAGTAGTATCATCAGTGTATCTGAGGTTGTTGATATTCCTTCCAGCAACATTAATTCATCCAGTCCAGCCTTAAGCATGATGTACTCTGCATATAAGTTGAATAAATAAGGTGACAATATACAACCTTGTCACACTCCTTTTCCGATCTTTGGCATGAAAGGTGCCTTTGAGATCCCCAATTTTCTTTAACTGGTCTCTTGACTTTCCCATTCGGCTATTTTCTTCGATCTCTTTACATTGTTCATTGTAGAAAGTCTCCTTGTCTCTTCTTGCTATCCTCTGTAATTCTGCATTCAGTTGGACAAATTGTTTCCTATCTCCACTACCTTTCTCTTTCCTTGGCTACTTTCAAAGCCTCATCAGACAGCCAGTTTGACTTCTTACTTTTCTTTTTAGGGATATTCTTTGTTGCTGTTTCCTGGACAATGTTGCAAACTTCGGTCCAAAGTTCTTCAGGCATTCTGTCTTCCATGTCTAGTCCCTTAAATCTTTTTGTTATATCCACTGCATAATCACAAGGTATATTATTTATTTTGTATCTACTTTGTCTGATGGTTATCCCTCTTTTCTTCAGTTTAACTTTCAACTTTGCAATAAGAAGCTCATGGTCTGAGTCCGCTCCAGGTCTTGTTTTTGCTGACTGTATAGAGCTCCTCCATCTTCGCTGCAAACTATATAGTCAATCTGATTTCTATGTTGTCCATGTATAGAGTCGTCTCAGAGGCTGTTGGAAGAGGGTGTTTGCTATGACCAGAGAATTATCTTGACAAAAATCTACTAATCTCTGACCTACTTCATTTTGTACTCCAAGGCCAAATTTGCCAGTTGTTCCCGGTGTATTTTGGTTCCCTACTTTAGCATTCCAATCTCCAATGATGATAGTAACATCTTTTCTTGGTGTCATATCTATGACGCATTGAATGTCTTCGTAAAACTGGACAACTTCAGCATCTGTGGTTGGAGTATAGACTTGGATCACTCTGATATTAAATGGCTTGCCTTGAATTCAAATTTAAATCGTTCTGTCATTTATAGGGTTGTAATCGAGCACTGCTTTGTCCATTCTTTGATTGACTAGGATGGCTACTCCATTTCTTCTGCGGGATTCTTGACTACAGAAGAAGATCTGGTAGTTGTCTAATGTGAAATGTCCCATTCCAGTCCATTTAAGTTCCCCAATTCCCAGGATATCAATGTTTAACTTTGTCATTTCATTCTTGACCACGTCCAGTTTGCCTTGGTTCATAATGCTAACATTCCAGGTTCCTATTCTGAAATGGTCTTTGCAGCACCGGACTTTCCTTTCTCCTCCGGTCACATCCGCAGCTGGGTGTCCTTTCAGCTTTGGCCCAACCACTTCATTAGATCTGCTGTTACTTGTACTTTCCCTCTACTCTTCCTCAGTAATGTGGTGGGCACCTTCTTACTTGAGGGGCGCATATTTTAGTGCCATATCGTTATGTCTCTGGTTGTGCCTGTCCATAAAGTTTTCTTAGCAAAAATACAGGAGTTGGTTACCAGTTCCTTCTCCAGTGGGCCGTGATTTTTCTGACCTCTCTGCTATGACCTGCCCATCTTGGCTGACCCTACATGGTATACCTCACAGCTTCATCAAAGTACTCAAGACCCTTCACCATGACAAGGTAGCGATCCGAAAGGGGTATATTGTCATACCCATGTTTTATTGTACCCTAGCTCTACGGAATGTGTTGTGCTATATAAATGAGAGATAATAAATGTCAGTGCTGTTGCTTGTTGGGTTTTCATTCCTGCCGATTTACTTAGTGTACATAAATGGTGTTGTATACATTTCAGTGTGCATTTCATTGAGCAAGACAGATGCACTTGTTTAGAATTATTGACCCCAAACCCATTTGTTATATTGTGTGCTTTTTAGTACATTGCATCTGGTCTTTGATGGTGAAAGTTACAGTACTCCCCGTTATTTGGTTTGCTAACACTCTACACCTGCTCCCTGTTCTGTGGTGTGTTGGGTTCAGTGATATATCCCTTACCCTCTCATTCTCACAAAAGCCGTTGACACACATAACCGTATGCCTTTACATCTGGGCTATACCCACGTTTTGAATGCAACGTATTGTTGTGTACAATATATTAATACACATATGGTTACTTTTATGAATAAGGACTGCTGAATGTCTCATCTTAAACTTTGTATCCCATAAGAGGAAATATTGGCATTAAATTATAAACATATAAAATTACGGCCACTTCCTTTTTAGTTCCACATAAAACGTTGTTTTGTTTCAAGTTGGGACTGTTAAATCTTTTAAGATTATTTTGCTAGTTATCAGTTGTCAAATATGATTAATATTTGAAAAAAAACATAATTATATCCTGGAAGTAAAGAAGTTAAGCACCACCAGGAAGTCTCGCACTGTGTGGACATGGTTACAGTTAACCCAGTCTATTGGGTTTACAGCAGATAAAGGGGATTTATTCTGTTCCAGGTCCCAAAAATAGCACTATGTGTAAACAAAATTACTGCAAAATAAGGAGTTGTTTGCCAGTTGGTATCCATGTTTTCCACAAGTTCTCCTTAGAAGGGGTTAATGCACTTTTACTGATGCCCAGAACGCCTGGATGTGTGGGCATATTAGTGATGTGAGCCCCACACAGTCTGGCTTACCCTAACTACTTTAAAGCACCAGTCATGTTTTATTCTTGGCCTCTGTTTTATTTTTAAGATTTAGCCTAATATCTACTCCAGATCTCTTTCTGTTAACTTCTGCTCAGAAACTGTTGATTTAAACCATGACCGTTTCCTTATAACACAAAGTTTACCTCCCTCTACATACATTATGATAAGTAAATATGTTCATATAGGCTCCAGCTTTGTTCTCACTAGTATCACATACAGCCAGTATATAAATGATTATTGAGGGGTTGGAGATTATAGAAAGCAATGCATTGAAGGTATAAGAGGTGATTGAGTTTATGCAAACATATTTTACTATCTTGCATGCTTATCTGATACTTTTGTCAACCCTTAGATCATGAGTATTGGGGAAGTGTTACATATGGGTTAAAGCTTACTCGCTGTGTATTTCTGCATTACTATGTTTCAGTGTGATATGCAACTCCATTCACTTGAATAGAAAGGAGATAAGAATTTGTTTTAACTTGGTACGATATGTACTGTACACAACATGCAGAGTGTGTTTTTTAACCCATTGTATGAAATAAATAATATGAGGGGATATATTGAGCAATAGGAATTAAAAGAGATATAATTGCAAGAAGCACATTACT
Organism: Discoglossus pictus; assembly: GCA_027410445.1. Lineage (NCBI taxonomy): Eukaryota > Metazoa > Chordata > Amphibia > Anura > Alytidae > Discoglossus > Discoglossus pictus. The sequence continues at coordinate 288,740,128 of CM050163.1, forward strand.
TGATAGGTTTATTGCAGTTGTGAGGCACAGGTCCAGTGTCCAGCAGAGTTTAGGGGCTCCCTCCACACGCGCCTGTGGACAGTGTGGTAACAGACCCAGGGACGCTGATCAGAATACGTGGCAGATCTCTGAATAACAGACGTTCCCCCAGCTGTGGGAAGGAAACCCAAAACGTCTCTGTTCTAACCGTCTGTTCCTTTATTCTTGGAAAAGAGACCGAGCTCCTGAACAGCCCGAATTAACCCATCCACTGCCGTGGGGTTGAAACTTTCACTTTTCTCAAGTAGATACAGGAAGGAAGTGTATACTATATGGAAATGGTAGAGACCAACATAGGGCATAACAAGAATTGCTTGGGGCAATCCTCAGGCTAAATGCTTGATATAAAAAAAGACATGATTACAGGCAGAACTGGTGTGACAAGTGCATCACATCACAGCTAAGATGCAAACCTTTAACTATATCAAAGGATTTTATTAAGTTCAAGAGGAAAGTGTCTTTGAGAAAAATAGTAGTGCAAGAACAAGAGGTCATTTGAAGGTGGAAGATTTACCGGTAGTTATAATTTGAGAAAGGGTAGCAGAGAAGAGGAACAGCCTTCCAGTGGAAGTGGTAGGGTCAAGGAAAGGAAATTTTAAGCATGTCTGGGGTAAGCATAAATCTATCCTGCTTCATTTAAGCCTTAAATAGGTAGAATGGACAGTATAAAATGGCATTTTTGGTTCTTATATGCTGTCAAATCTATGTTTCTGTTCTGCTACTACTTTGTGTAATACACAATATTAAAGTGACACAGGAGGTTTCACGTAATGGTATAATTTAGGTAATAAAAAGTATTTTGCTGATTGAATGTTATGTTATTAAGAAAACATTTTTCCTATAGTAAACTAAAATGGAAAATTGCAATATTGTCAGATAGACTTTCTGATCCACCCACAAACACAAATTCTAATCTCTTGTTAAAAAAAATACATCATTGTCTTAAGTACTTTTTTCGTTCCTGAGGCTTTGGTTGTATTGTTTTTCATGCAGTCGACAGCACAGAAAAATACTAGGGGCCATATTAAATACGGAGCCTGCAACTCGATCGCAGACTGCCGAATGTCTGCTAGTGTGTTGCGGGCTCCCATTCGTCTCTTATTGCGGTGCTATTCAATTCCTCAAGGCTGCAAGTTACTCTCCCAAAGCCGAAACCATAAACCATGCACTGGTTCGGAGCAGTTCAGGACGGGAACACGATCAATCAAGCAAGCCCGTAACCGCCCTTTTGTAATCAGCCAATAGAACAGGAGTTAAACCTGGAGGTTACATGTCAATCAATTAGCTTACTCACAAATCCCCAAAATAAGGAATTATTAAATTGAATGCCACTACTGTTCTAGTCCATATGGGTGGCCTGATATGTATTAACTAGATCGATTTAGGCCAGAAATGACACATACAAATAAAATGTATTTCCTGACTATTTGCGAGCTTGAGACTGTTGTGCAAGTAATTCTGATGTCCTACATCGCTTTCCCCATTATTTACAGTGCAGTGGTTATTTTTTATTTGCCGTTTTATAGTTCTACAAATAGGTGTTTAACCCTCTTGCGGGTCCTCTCTAGCACTCGTAGGAATTTCTCCTTCATTTGCCGTTTACGGGTGTGAAACCATTTGCGTGCTAGGGGAAATTGCGCAATTGAATAACAATTTGCAATTTTAGCTTTGCGGCCGTGAAAAATCAAAGGATGCTGGAGGCTGTAAGTTACGAGTTTAACCATTGCAGAGTTTTCAAGCCCGTAACTCAGAAGCCATTCTGAGCCCGCAAAAAGACGCCAATTGAATAGTAAAGTAGTTTGCAACCTCACTTACGGGCTCCGGGATCGCTCGAGAGCTCAATTTAATTTTAATTATAATATTTTAAATTATTCCATATTTGGAACCTCTGCTGTGTCCTTTTAAGTGGATAATGGTTGGTCTTTGTCTTATTTAAATTCATAAAGATTCCATTGAATAATAGTGTCCACATACTTACATCTTCTTGTGCCATTTCAGCTTTTGATTGGCTGATGAACTGTAACCATTTTATATTTATCAGCAAACTACTTTTAAGGCCTGCTTTTTTTTGTGGCAAATACATACTTCCAAAATTAACTGTAAAACAAATATCTGAATAACCTGCTTTTTAAGTGCAGTTTTGTCCCAACCACATTAGTTCAGCGTCTGATATTACAGTGTCAAAGTTGTGCATTGAACATAACTGGTTAAGTGCCATCTGCATTACTCCAGCGGATTTATTGTTTTTCCTTTACCCTCCATTTTGTAATCTACAGGCGTTCATGGCGACTCTGGTGCTTTCCACCTCATGTACAGATGAGGGGGTTTGTGTGGAACTTTTTGCAGCTTTAATAAATCTTTTCATAGCCGTTTGCCCGGCAGACAGTGCTTTACATATCATGCTGTCTCCCGATTTTGCTTTATCTTTCTCGGGCTGTCTTTCTTGAATTTCTCCTGTTCCTTCTCCCTTGTTGTTGTTGTTTTCACTGTTGTGAACGCTCTCACACCCACTATCTCCAAAGCTCTCACTTCTGATCTCATCACATGTTTATTCTTTCACAAACTCCTGATTGCTCAATTCTGTACATGCTAGCACTGTAGCTCACTTGATCACAGTAGCCACCACATTCTCTCAGTAGATTTCACCTTGGCTCTCTCAGGCTTGCTTCTGTTTGGCTTGCTTTGTCATGCTCGTGCCCGCACATTCACTTGAACACTTTCACTGACTTTTCTGCATATTTTGTCTCACTCTTGCCCTCTCGCATAAACTGATTTCCTCTATTGCTGTCTTGCAATTGTGTTCTCTTCCTTTGTCATCTTTCCCACACATTTGCTCATTCTCTTTTTGGCATAATGATACAGCTGTTTTCTGCCTTTGCTTTCAATTATACTTTCAAACAAAATAAGCCAGTACAGATTAAATCTGCATATTGATTAAATCACATATATAGTTGTGGCTCTGCGGGACTGTTCAGAACTTCTGCGATTTTGGTAACGCATTTGCGGTCCTCGGGAACATTTACACCAAGGCAGTAACACTTTTACACCAAGGCAGAAACACTTTTACACCAAGGCAGAAACACTTTTACACCAAGGCAGAAACACTTTTACACCAAGGCAGTAACACTTTTACACCAAGGCAGAAACACTTTTACACCAAGGCAGAAACACTTTTACACCAAGGCAGAAACACTTTTACACCAAGGCAGAAACACTTTTACACCAAGGCAGAAACACTTTTACACCAAGGCAGAAACACTTTTACACCAAGGCAGAAACACTTTTACACCAAGGATGTAACACTTTTACACCAAGGCAGTAGCACTTTTACACCAAGGCAGAAACACTTTTACACCAAGGCAGAAACACTTTTACACCAAGGATGTAACACTTTTACACCAAGGCAGTAACACTTTTACACCAAGGCAGTAGCACTTTTACACCAAGGCAGAAACACTTTTACACCAAGGCAGAAACACTTTTACACCAAGGATGTAACACTTTTACACCAAGGCAGTAACACTTTTACACCAAGGCAGTAGCAAGCCCTTACTCCAAGGCAGTAGCAAGCCCTTACTCCAAGGCAGTAGCAAGCCCTTACTCCAAGGCAGTAGCAAGCCCTTACTCCAAGGCAGTAGCAAGCCCTTACACCAAGGCAGTAGCAAGCCCTTACTCCAAGGCAGTAGCAAGCCCTTACTCCAAGGCAGTAGCAAGCCCTTACTCCAAGGCAGTAGCAAGCCCTTACTCCAAGGCAGTAGCAAGCCCTTACTCCAAGGCAGTAGCAAGCCCTTACTCCAAGGCAGTAGCAAGCCCTTACTCCAAGGCAGTAGCAAGCCCTTACACCAAGGCAGTAGCAAGCCCTTACTCCAAGTCAGTAACACTAATCGCGAGGCTCCTAATGTACACGGGGGGAGAGGCTCTCGATGAGCGCCAAAGGTGATTAGCGCGGGGCTCACGATGAGCACCAATGGTGCTCAGAGGGGCAAAATCATCACATTGTTTGGCAAACAGCATTGCCAGGTTTACAATTTTATTCCCGTCATTTTTGACGGGCAATTTCCTGTATCAAATAAAAAAAATCTGTGAAAAAGAGCATCTTTGCTTATCTCATATTTTCAAGGTGCCTGTCTTGAACTCCCTGTTTCTTGAATGCATATTCTTATATTAATGCCATGTCTTCCTCTACTTCTTCACTTTGGACAGCTTCACTTCTGCATGCTTTCTTCCCTTTTATTTTGTTTGATTCTGGTTATCTTACTTGAACGATTATGCTGCCTCCATGTCCCCTTTTTTTTTTTTGCTCTCTTTTTCACCACAGTGGTTTTCTTTTTCTATGACTGCCATTTGTGAGCTTGTACTGATGCTTATTTGCTATCTTGTGTGCTGCCATATTCAACTTGCTCTCTGTACTGATGCTTATTTGCTATCTTGTGTGCTGCCTTATTTAACTTGCTTTCTTACAAACTCTGTCTCTTGCTCTCTAACATACTCTAGAAACTTGCGTTATTGTAGGCACGTATTCTTTCACTAATGATTTTCCTCTCTCATACATACTTATACATATACTCGTACACACTGCTCCCCTGGGAGAGTGTGGGGATCACTCTCGGGGGGGAGCATTTATAAGGTTTGGAATGTGTTTCCTGCATAATCCTTCCATACTTTCTTTATCAGCTGACTGCATTGCCATACTCTATCAATCTATCAGTCTATCTATTTCTCTATCTAATAAAAAATCCATAGAAGATTTGCACTGATCCTGCTAAGTACAAGAGCAGGCAGCCACAATACTTCAATTTCTTTGGTCATTCAATATTTATCTCTAAAAATACACCTTTCCTGTTTGCTCCTCTTAGTTTTATCTTATTTTGAACCCCCCCCCCTCAATAATAATAATATTAACCTTTATTTGTAATGCACCAGCATATTCCTCAGCGCTATACAGGAGTTTGTACAAGTCAAAAACAATATTAACACAGCGCTTTCCCTAAAGCTTGCAAACTTACAATCTAAAGGGTTTGGGTGTGGTACAGAAGGGGGATAGAGGCATTGTGCATATTAAGACTGAAATTGATAAGCTTCTTTAAATAGATGTGTTTTTAGAGCGGTTTTGAAACAGGAGGATAGTCTAGTAGAGAGAAGCAAGGAGTTCCATCGACTAGGGGCAGCACAAGAAAAGTCCTAAAGGCGGGAGTGACATGAAGTCATGAGGAAAGAAGAAGGTCATTAGCAGAGCGAAGAGGGTGGTTTGGGAAGTATTTAGAAAAGAGAGCAGCGGTGTATTGTTGTTGAGGGCGTTATACATTATGGTCATGATTTTAAATTTTAATCTGGCGATTTATGCGAAGCCGGTGGAGTGGCTGACAGAGGTGCTGCAGACATTAAATGTTGGGTATGGTAGATGAGTCTAGCGGAGGGGTTCATTATTGATTGGAGTGGAGACACATGGGTGATTGGGGAGGCCAGCAAGTAGAGAGTTGTAGTAGTTGAGACGAGAT